>JABWIB010000220.1:0-26914 GCA_016617825.1 Platyplectrum ornatum | reverse complement strand
CTCATGGAACTGCTGCACATGCGCAGTAGTTTCCATTCACTGAAGACACAGGAAGCAGGAAGCAGTACCCGAAGACACAGGAAGCAGGAAGCAGTACCCGGCGTATAAGGCGACTCCCCACTTGCAGGCAAGTTTTCTAGTGCTAAAAAGTCGTCTTATACGCCGGCAAATACGGTATATTAAAGAGCTCTATTTGTAATCCAATATAGATGGATCCAGAACAAACTTGGTGAGTCCCACTCTATGAATTAACACCAGCACTCATGGATGGCAATAAAACACAATTTTACATAGATGTAATGTAAGTGGTCATTTAGAGCAAATATGTCACACCACAAAGCCTTTAAACTCCATTGCCCCGAGGCAATCCAGATATAGATCCTTGGGGAACTCCACTGATAACCCTACTATGCCCTGAATGGATTCCATTTACTACAACAATTTGTTGTCTATTCAGTAACCAAAATCATGTCCACTCAACTATTCTTGTTTCCAATCTCAGATTTTCTAGCTTGTTTACCAGTTTGCAATGATTCACTGTGTCGAAAACCTTACTCAGATCTTGATAAGCTGTGTCCACAGCTCCCTCTTGATCGGCTACTTTTGTAACCCAGTGAAAAAATTAATTTAGAATAGTTTGACTTGATCTTAGGAATATGACACGATGAGACGCAAAAAACCTGTACATGCTACAAATGGATTTTAATGAAAACATGTTACCAGTGGTACATCTATGTCAAACGATGAAATGAACCCAGTGCTATTATTGACCTACACTATGAATTGACTCAAGTTCACTTATCATGGCTTATGGGAAATTTAGAAAGACGTATTTGACCATCCCTTACAGCTACAAAATATTTACCATCAATTTGATTTATAGAAAGACCATTTCAGAACTCAAAATTTCTAGACGTTATAGTAAAAATCAACCTTAACTTTATTACAGACATATAATCATTATAATGGTATTGTGAAACTTTGTATAATAACTTATGTAAAACCTTTATATAATTGACCATTATATAAAGTATGGTACCAAAAGTTCACTGCATTTACAGAGTTTCCCTGGCAACTACATAGCATCTATAAGGTGAAACTGTCAGAAATGTTATTCCAAGTAAGCAATTACAACAAATCGCTAAATAGATTTTAAGTGAGTACCAGTTGTTCTACATATGAAACCTGACCACAATGAACACTGTATAAGTAAAAAGAACCAACAGATTCTAGTAGCAATTTATATGAAGGAACGCCAGTTTTTAAAGTAGAGTGGTTGAATTGTAAAAATTAGTACTCTGAGGATTAAAAAACAGGCTGGCATTGAGGAAGCTAGATTCAAGTACTTAGTGATTTGTGCAGGATGTAAGAGAATATAATATCTAAGGATCAAAAGAATTTTCTAATTCTGAGAAGTCCCAAAATCTCCAATATTTACACCTGCACTAAAATAAGCAAGGACCTGACTGCCACTGGTTGTCCCATGGTGCCTTCTCATGCTCACTTGACTTGAGAGAATGCACAGAAAATGAGTATATTTTATGCAGAGAATCAATGTTGAAATACATAAAGGAATCTGGCAAATTCACTAAACATCTTTCAACTCTGTATGGGCATAAAAAAGTGCAGGATAGGTGTTAATGTATATGCATGAAATATAATTCCCAACATAGTTAAGAGTGAGGGATGCCTAAGCTTTAGGGACATTAAACTCCTGGGTCTTTTTGAATTGTGCAACTTACTTACAATTTCATGGTATGTAGAGTGAGTGGGAGGTAATGTTCATTCTTCCCCTCACATCAGTTTTTTTTATGTTTTGCCCAACTTTTTGTTGGTTATTTGTGATGCTGATGTTTGTTTTGGTGTTGTCAGTTTGTCCATTGTTTTCTAAGTGCCACTTGTGGCATTGTTTGTGTAGTGGAAAGCTTAAGCAAGTTAGCATTTAAATTTCACAATATTACTGCCTTTGTATCTCTTTATTGCGTGTGAATGAGGGGTCTGCACACATCCCAAAGACATCAGCCATGGGAAGTTTATATGTGTGTTAAATTGGACTGCAGTCATTTGTTTATCTTGTACTTGTATGTGTAGTCACATTGCATTATAACACCATGTCCCAATCATCTGATGGTGGGATTTACTGACAACTAAAATGTCTTTCCAAATGCTGGAGAGTCCAGACTTATCTTTTTGGCCATGAATATAAAAAAAAGCATTATTGGTGGATGATATATATATATATATATATATATATATATATATATATAGCATTCATCCAACAAAAAGAGGAAATTAATACAGTTGAAGAATAAACTGGAGTCACTTAAATTTAAAGCAAAAGTATCATGACACAAATCTGGCTCCCAACTCTTAGTCAACTATGTACAACTGTGTACTGAGAGTGCTTTGTGTAGCATCAGCTTCATCACCACATGTTAGCTACCATGGTAATCCATTGTGTCTATTAGGATACCTTGACTCCTGATCCATTGTTGCTCTAGCTTGAAGAGAGTTGCACAGTTGCCTTTGCTTGTGTCAACTTGCAATATTATTTTATCCATTATTCCCTCATATTAATCACTGTACATTCCTTGTTGTTTGACTGTTGGTCTACATCAGTGCTTTGTGCCCCTTAATCTCTCTTTCTTTTCTGTACCCCCTATTGGAAAGTTCAGGAAAATTAACTATTAGAAAAAAGCTAATTTTTTCTTTAGACTTTCCATTCTTCATTGGATTTTTATATCCCCAGCTGATTTTATGTAAAATATACACTTTTTATTATATTTACATCCAATATCTTCAAAACATTATTTTTATATTATCTGTTTAATTATGCAATCAGATGATTTTTAAATATACATTTATTATAACTAGTTTAAAATGGTAAATCTTCATATACACTTTACAATATTTGAAATATAATATATTCGCTGTAATTTGCCTTCTAGATTTGTTTCTCATATTATAATGTTTATTCGGTGGTACTGAATATTTTAACACTCATCATTATTAACTTGCCAAGTCTAAAATGATCAAATAATGGCATCATTCCTGTACTCATCAGGATCTCCCATTTAAAGATGTGTTTTTCATGCTTACTAATTGATGCAGGCCTTATCTGTTTAAATGGACAAGTATAGGTATCTCAGCGGGACAGAGTTAAATTGGCTTGTCCAGTAATTGTGTGTCACTCATCCATGTACTGATAATGTCAATTAGTTGGTAAGCCTGCAATGTTTTTGGCATTTTTTATTTATTTTCGTTTTTTCTAATTGGGTCATATCTGCAGGATATCATCACTCCTCGCAATATCTTTACGTTCCTTTCTTTGTATAAACTTAATCTATTTTTATAATAAATCCATAAACATTCAATAATCTTGAATAGAAATGAAAAATAATATCAACTGATCAAAGCACATCTAAAACATATAATGCATTTGTCTCTTTGAACTTCATTTCTTTGTATACAATTACCTTGAGCGATGAAAGGAAATTGTAATTAATTTGCCTGATGAGAGGTTCATTAATTGTTCAAGTGCTTGATTTAATTGATCTGATTCAGGTTTGTTGGTTTGTTTGGAAGCTATTTGCATATGAATACATTATGCCACCAGTCTAATTCTCCGACTTGTTCCTCTTGCAGGATTTCCAGACACATTTTCAAGTCTGCAGTCAGTGCAATAGTATTTCATCAAGAAACTGAAACTGATGTTGGTCTGTAACACTATTTTTGTAATCCCTGAGGAACCCTTTAAACGATTAAAGTATAAAATGAAAACACCACTAAAAATGACATAGGACCTGATTAAGAGTTATTTGCGTGCGTACGCAGTATCCGTGCTATTCAGAGTTGCTGAAACATGCAGCTCTGAATAGCATGCAGTTGCATGGAAATGCGACCGCAGAGGCTCTGGCTTCTATGCCTGCCTTGCACTCACACAGCACGTTTTTTTTATAATGGTAAAATAATAATAAAAAAATAAATAAAAAACACATAAATTATACTTTATTACTCCCCTTTTCTTATTTAAATAATGCAAATGCTTAAGCACGAGGATGCAGACTTTGTGTCCGCATTTGAGACTAGATTTGCTGATCTGCACATGTGCAGAACAGCATTTTAGCTGCGCATCCTCATGGCAACTATGAGGATGTGCAGCTCTGAATAGGGTCCATACTGTATAATGTATGAGGATAGAAAATCCAGACACTCACTCAGATTGCTTTTGTGGATAATATATAGTTATAGGGTTTGATCCTGACTTAAAACTTAAGACTTTTACCATCTCTAAGCTCTTCTCTACTGTTCCTGTCATTCAGTATCACACAGGCTGTGAAGAGGGTTACCATGTTGTAGCAGTGAAAATGAGAGCCAGTCTGACAGCATTATTAGCATAGTAGAGTGGTGGCCGTGTCTTACATTGTTGCTGCTAGACTGTCTACTGACTGGCCCTGTTTAGTTCAGATCCTCCTCCTAAGTTTGCTGACTTTTCCTTTTTGACTTCCAGGAGGTTTTGTAAAGAAGAAAGACAAGACAGCATGGGACCCGAATTGCTGATGTCAAATCCAAATCTAGGAGATTTCCCTGCTCTCCTGGGATTTCCGCGATGCCTAGGGAAACCTTGGGAGAGTTGGCTATCCTGTCCTAAGTACACGGGAGGCTGAAAGGGTATATTTTTAGGGGACAATGTTTCAGGGGGTCCTAATTTGGATGATCCATGTCATAAATATCTTCAGAAGAAGTGTATTTTTGCTGTGGGAATGAAATATTGTAGATGTTGCCCATAGCAACCAATCAGGTTCTATCAACCAATCAGGTTCTAGGTTCTAATCTCAGTTAGAATCTGATTGGTTGCTATAGGCAACTTCTCCATTCGCACACCTTAGTGAATATAGGCCCTAGTCCCATCCCATTGAGATGTATTATTAAACGTGATTACATTTTACTCTGAAGCTGTGTTGCTAACTGTATATCGGAGCATTTATCGGTATAAATGATTATCAGAACACTCAGTCTAAGAGTGAATAAACATTATCACTGAAGGAGTGGCAATAGCTATTGTAGCTAAATATGCTCTTTACTGTAGACAATCTGAGAGTCATTTATGAATATGTATTGAAAGCCACTTAGCAGAATTTGACAAAGATGTCACAACACTAGTGAATGTACAGTGGCTGATGGCTGCATTAAGGATTCCTTTTCATTAGTGTTTCATCTTTTTGCCAAAGATAATTTCTTATTTGGAGTTATTTAATTATTGACACAGCTATAAAATCAAAAGAATAAATCCTGTCAAACGACAGTAACTCCAGCCGACTCTCTAACAATTATTTGAGCCTCACAAATAAACCATATTTCTCTCCGAACTTGCAATTATAGGATCCTGTTGATAACAATGGGACTTTCTTTTTTAAATGCCGCAGATGTATTTCCTTTAAAATAAAGAACTAAAGGCTATGCCCATAAGGAGCTTTAGCACATTTAAAGCACTTTGAGGTTTCTGATGTGCTCTGTATCTGCACATAAAATTCCTTTCTCCAGCCTTTAAATTGAACTTTCATTCTTCTAGTGCAGGTTACAAAATGAAGACGTATTCCTATAATTTACTGCATTCCTTCAGCAGGGCTATCGGGCTGAGATATAGCGGAGAAGTCTGTCAAACACTTAGTTCTCATCTAGGGCTAAGAAATACCAAACAAAACAAAACCAAAAATGTATCAAGCTATACCTGTCCTGTGATCCCTGGTGAAGCCTGCCAGGAAGGTTTCTATCCACCAGAGATCACTCTGGGACAACACAGAGGATTGGCTGGGTCAGGGAAGTATAATTGTCTATATATATAAGGTTCAGCATCTTGCGGGGAGTAGGAAGGTCAGGTAAAAGACAGCACAATGCTGGAGATATAGTGATAGAGAGAGAGCGAGACAGAGAGAGAGAGAGTGATATAGAGAGAAAGAGAGGGAGAGAGAGAGTGATAGAGAGAGAGAAAGAGAGAGAAAGAGGGAGAGAGAGAGAGTGATAGAGAGAGAAGAGAGAGAGAGAGAGGGGTGGAGAGGGAGAGAGGGAGAGAGGGGGGAGAGGGAGAGGAAGAAGGGGAGAGAGAGAGAGAGGTAGAGAGGGAGAGAGAGTGATAGAGAGAGACAGAGGGAGAGGAAGAAGGGGAGAGAGAGAGAGAGAGAGAGAAGGAGGGAGGGAGAGAGGGAGGGAGAGAGGGAGGGAGAGAGAGAGAATGAATTTTCCTCTAACTCTCAGTAATAAATGGTGCAAAAATCAAAAGCATAGTGCATAGCAATGCAGGGCATCCACTAGCACTAGAACGTAATTGTTCTAGAGAAGGTGCCAAGGAAGTGGTGGGGCAGCTGTGGAAGAGGTATGATATCACTGTGTAGGCCTGATAGATGGGTAGTCAATTAAATTGTATATTATGGGCTTGACGGATGACCATGTATCATGTGAATCTGTTCTGCACCAGTCCCTTCTGTACAGAGATGTGTGCAAGCCAAATTTCTGTCTGGCAAAGGGAGTTAAGAACATATGATCTGAACCTGGCAATAGAAAAACTGCCGTTCTACTGAAAAACCATACTAATGTGAATTAGGCCCATTGGTATCATATGTTTCCAGTAAAGAAGTACTCTGGGATAAATCTTTTGGACCCAATCCACAGTTTTATCACAGCAATAGCTCACACTTGGCAAAGAAAAAGTGCAATCCAATGAAAATGAGTCATGAAAAAAGTCATGTTACTGGGTGGTGCGAATACACCCTATTTAGAGTTCTAATAATTGTCGGTAGATAAGAACTACATCCACCCACCAGCCTTCTGCACCAACTTTCCCTTGCCTCTAATCATCAAGGACACCCACATTCAAAACCGCACACTAGAGGCAAGTCAGCTGCCAATTAACCACCAGCATGTTTGTTTGTTTTTATAATATATTTAATCTATCAGGTGGCAATGAAAACATGCAAATAACATGGAACACACATTTCGCTTCATTGAATCGTGTCCCTTGCATTCGATTTTTTATGCAGGCATCCATAGTGCACATGTGCGGAGATAAAAGATTGCTGTGTAAGCCACAGTTCTGGATCAGGCTCTTTAAGGATAAGTCAAAGAGATGATAGATTTTTTTTTTCTTATTTTGTATCAGAACAGTTTGTCTGTAAACCATTGTGGGTTCCTGCCATCTACCAGTAAATGATCTGGCTCAGCATTCCTTAGATACATCTGCTGTCAGGATGTAATCTTTTTATAAATGTGGTAAATAGCTTTTTTTTTTATCTGTAACACAATGTGAATGCACATAAAACGTAAATATATATATATTAAAAAAGACAAAGAAAAAACCCACACAGGCTACATTTGGATAAATAAAAAAACAAGTTCTCAGACAAATGAGCTCAACATGTAAAATGGCTGGCTGCTAACTTGACACACACCATGATGCCAAGTCTCAACTAATAAACAGGCTAATGAGCAACTTCTCGCTGTGGTAAAGTGGTAGTTTCTGTATAAAGTCATATGTTGTGATATATTGATAGAACAAAATGAATGTGCATCTGGGCATAAGCATATTAGAGTTTCTTTTTATTTAGTAATAAAACAAATACTGTTTTTAGATTTCCTATGTAAAACACAATATGTAGTAGCATAATATAAACAGTAGCTGTGGGGTGATTATTTTTTTGGGGGGTGTAGGGTGGTAAGAAATTCTTCAACTTTTCTTTTCTGTACAAATGAGCGTGATGATAGAAAAAGAAATGCTTCATTTCATTTTGTCCCCTCTGTTTCTCTCAATAAATGCATTTTGGTTTATTGTATTCTTATGCACTTTGTCCAATTATTTGGTGGTAACTATTATACCATATCAAAAAATGTATCTGTTTGCTTAACAGCTTTAGGTAATTAATGGCATTACATTGGAAACAACTTATGATAAAAGTAAACACAGGGTTAAATATTGAACCCAAGTGGAATAAATGAATGGTCCAGAATTTCAGTGACGTCACTTGCCTGAAGAGCCTTTAATTGGTTCCCTGGGTCGTCCCAGAGGACGTCCTTGGTGGGTGGTGTAGTCCAGACAGGAGCTGAGGTCTTTTTCCTTCATAGTATTTCCCCACCCTCCCTGTTTTTTTCCCCTTGTTGGGTTTCTTGGCTGAAAGCAGCTTCATGTCTTGCTGATAGGAGTAAGGCGTGGGGGGAGGTTAAGCCGAGGCAGCTGACTTGCTCAGCGTGGGCAGTCTATAAGCGCCAAGGTGGAAGTCGATGTGCCCATGTGTATTTGGGAAATTTTTGCAGAACTTTTTTTACTTGAACTATGTAGATATGCTCTTTGTATTATATTATTATATTTTAGCTGAAATTGTACATTGATCTGCTTTAGGTAGTTAATGGTAGTACTGATAGCTAAATTAAAAATAATTCTTTGTAAATAGATATTTTATTTAGACCCAAAAATACTGTACTTATTGTGTCCATTATTTCGGGGGTGACATCACTGTGGGAGGTTGGCTTCTTGTTGCCAGAAGGGGTCTAGCCCACCCAGTGTTCTTATGCCCCTGTATTTATCCTAAGCACACATCACATACACTTTATTATAGTCTATTTTCCTGTGTAAATCTCTCTGCAATATCCATATGTGGGTTATTACGCAAAATTAATCAAGAGAGGAATTATCTTCATACTCATTATCTATCTATCTATCTATCTATCTATCTATCTATCTATCTATCTATCTTCTCAAATAGATACTTTCTCTCAAATCTACTGTACACACTTATATGAGCTAACCACCTCACACAAACTCACACTTTCTAGAATTGTGCCGCATTACACATAGTAAAGTATTAGTATTTCACATTTACACATAGTAAAGTATTAGTATTTCACATTTACACACAGTATAGTATTAGTATGTCACATTTACACATAGTAAAGTATTACTGTCTAAGTGTACTGATAGAAAGTTCTGTTCAGAATATCATAGCTTAATGTAGTTCTATGTGATAAGAAGAAGATATCACTGGACCAAATCTAGACCAACTTAACTACTTTGACTTCCTCGTTTGGACCAACATCCATTATTTGTGTTGGGTTTCTACATAAAGTTTCTTATTTCTGTTTTTGCCTGAATCCAGGCCACAAAATGTCTAGCCATTTATGTACAGGGTGTTATTGATGGTAAAATTTAGATAGAGATATTTTTCAATATGTATCTGTATTTTTCCTGTCTCTAAAATAAACATGGTTTAGACATCATATATTGTAAATATCCTGCTGAGATTCCTTATCAAAGAATGCCATTTTATTGATTTCATTCCATATTGTCTGTCACATTTGTGTAGTGTCGCATATAACACTTTTGGAATCATATATAGAAATGGAGTGAGAGGAGCCCAGTGGAGTGTGTGAAGAAATATATTTTATCTCAGGAAAATGTAGAAGAAAATAAAATATCAGAATAACATTGGACTATGCGTATAGTCTTGTGTATTGCTTTTCAGGTTGTTCAGTACAGTATTTGCATCCTTGAATTAACACATTTTATGGTATATGGGCATATTGAGTAACGAATAAATAAATAATACAAACCAATGTATGGCATTGTTTAAAGGAAAAGGACAACAACTAAATGAAAATGTTTAAGAAAGTTAATATTAAATACTATTTTTGTACCTTACTAACTTACCCAACCTGTACAAAGTTTATTGTAATTATGGTTTGTATAAAGTATATTATGATTATTATGTTTTTGTCGGTTGCTGCACAGAAAATGTAATGTGCAAAGTATCCTTCATGGGCATTATTTTGCTTATTTGCTCTACAACTATTTGAACCAACTTAATTACATTTAGTATTCAACCTAAACACAAAATTAGTATCACATTGAATATTATGCAGAGTACAACCAGAGAGAAGTCGAGTACCACCAGTGATACCAGTACCACCTAGGAGTCTAGGGACCTGATTCAGAGCTTTCCGCAAAAATGCAGCTCTGAATCAAGCGTAAAGAGAGGGGCAGCCTATATGGCCACATCCCTGCACTAAGCTAAAAAACGCAAAAGGGTGACTCGCTGTGGTCATAAATAAATTATTTTTTTTTAAAAAGCCTGGATGGTGGAGTCACCACTTTGAATCAGGTCCCAGATCATGAACATATTAGTTAAGGGAAACCACTTCTTAACTAGTGTTGTCAAAGACAATATTAAGCATTAATCAACAATCAAAGTGGCCGATTCATTTCTCGTTTTAAGACGCAAAAAAGTTGTGCGCTTTTTCGCGTCTATTGTGGTGTCCATTGACTCATTGAGCCGCAAGTTGATACGGCGAGATAAATCCCCCTTATGCAAAGGGGGCGCGAAACAATTGAATCGGCCCCAAAGTCAGGAAAAGGAGTCTCAGATGTTGAAGTATATCCTAATAAGTATAATGTGATTTGAAATTATAGGTTACATTATATAATTCTCTCACAGAAATGAGAGGCATGGGCCATGAGCTTGAGCGATCAAGTGTCATAGTGTCTTTTGCGTCTGTTGTGCATTAAATGAAACACTTTGTAATATTTTTAAGATGCATACATCTCGCAACCTTAATTTAAAAACAAACAATAAAATACATAAATAGTAAACATAATTTTACATTTAATGAAACTATTATAAATATTTTAATTCGTGTTATTCCTTTTTTATATACTGAGCGCACTGAATAACTTGTTCCGCCAGGGAACAGGATAGCAAACTAAGATAATTGACTGACACTAAAGTATGAATTTGCTCAATATTGCTTTGCTTTGCCCCAGTGGGTTTAAATTTACTTTTCTAAGACCTTTCATTAGAGAAAAATTTATAGCATCAGAAACAAAATAAAAGCGCTCTCTTCTTATTCTCTCCTTCATAATCAGTGCTAACATTTAATTTCAACTTTACAACCAGCCCAGAAAGAAATAAACCATATATTTAACCATTCAACAGACACAAATGTTATGTAGTTATGTCTTTAAAAGCTTTCTATCATTTAGTTTGAGTTTTAAATGTAATCAGTGAAACTACTTCTTGTTTTAGATTAAAATGGTACATTTTGTGCTCATTCATACTCTTGTGAGTCTGTACAGGAAGTGTGGTAGAACGGGTGAGGGGAGTGAACTCCCCTGTCACTCCCCTCTACTTGAAGTCAGAAACCCCTACCTTAACTCTTTCATGTGGATCAGTGTTCCATGTGACCACTGACTGCACAAATTAATCCATACCCCCCTAATTTTAATCATCCCCCCCCCCCCACTCAACTAGCCTAATTTGCAGGCGGAGCATGTGGTGTGCGTATGCTCACCAGTTTAATTTTAAATTAATAGTACAGACCAAAATGGTAGAGAGTAAAAAGAGGAAGACTGCTACTGTTTTGTTCATTCTCTCTCCTCTTTGCAGCATTTACTAGAGTTCATGTAATACAAAAATGTATGACTCTATCTCCTTTTTTTTATTTTTCCTTAAGTTTTATATAACTTTTCTGTTTTCTTGTCATAGAACTCACCATTTCTGTACTTATGTGTTCTCAATGAATCTCAATGCTGTCCCTTCCAGATGATTTTGTAGTAGGAAGGTTCTGTTTATGTGGTCAAGCACAGAAGAAAGCTTTATGAAGAAATAAGACAAACGTGGGCCAGGATCTCAGTGCAAAAGATATGACTAAAGTAATTTGTGGATTTTTTTGTACTATGAATAACTGCATCAAATGACCAGCAACCAAATAGTCAAATAGTTACCTTTCTGGCTGCATATGGACTGATCACTGATTCTAAACGCAGATCATTTTATATGAATTTCTGCTTATGGTTAATTATGGTTTTTCCAATACACATATCAACCCGCACAAAACATTTACATTTATATCCCTGTGTGAAAGAAGTGGCTGAATTTGTTCAATAAGTAAAACCCATTAATAAAAAAATAGATATTGCAAAATATGAGTTCAGGCTACAGATTAGTATGAAATGGTTATCAACAGAACAAAGAAAGATTTTCTTCAGTTACATCAGTGTTTTCTGAAATAACATGTATGTCTAATTAACTTTATCTTTACGTTTTGGTGCCCATGGATAAGATATAGACTGGCACTTGGGTATATCATCTACATATAAAGTTTGTCTACTCATGCAGATATAGAGAGCTTAGTTTAAACTTGATTTGTAATGCTTTGCTTTGTGCACGTAGATATATATTCAGTTTACTCTCACGGTTTATGTGAACTATTTAGTCTTTTAACAACTACTGTAGAGGAGCATCGAGGAATACAACCACAATTGATAATTGGAAAAAAAGTTGTTCAACGGCTTTGTTTTCTATTCTTGTTTTATTTACTGAAAACAGAGATAATTACAGTTGAAAGGAAAGATGGCAAGTGGTAGAAAAATGAATAAATCCAGCTTTGCATTGGGGCAAACAAGTCTAGCATTTATTAATAAAACATCCCATTATTTTCAGTGGGGAAAATGTCAGAGCCAACATTTTAGCATTGTAGCTGAACTAAAGTAAAACTTTCATACATCTACATCAATTGTGAATGGATTTCTTGCCCTAGAGCCATTTTGTGTCGTTTCTTGAATGCTTGGATGTTTAGTGGCAATGCTCCACTTTGAGAAGCCCTGTTGCTACCGTAACTAAGCCAAGATTCCGGTGCCATTTGCTAATAAAAACAGGTCCACTGATTGAAGCCTTGCCAGGCACTGTGAGGGATGAGTCACTTCAATGCTGCATCATCCATTAAATATGAGATATGAAAATAAGTGAATGTTTAGTTTTATCTGAAATTAGTTTTCTAAAAGTTGTAAAACAAAATACTAAATTGCTCACGCAGGATTTGGAGAACCTGACAAACTTTGCCAACTTGGAAGACAGCAATTTGACTACGATGGTTTGTAATTATATATCTGTTGGTATTAGTGAGAGATTATAAGACTATTCTATGTAACCGGTAAAATGTGCAGCAATCATGAATATTCTGACAGATGTTTCTGCAATCTGATAAGTTTGCATCCTTTACTTCAAAAAAAGTTAAAAGTTCCAGTTAATCTTGGAATCATGTGAAAATAAACACAATTCCTATCATTTGGTTCATATTGATAAAAAGGAATACAGCTAGAATTAATTATTTGGTTAATTCCTTTAAAACATTAAGGTCTGCATCCTAGCCTTGAATCGAACACTAGAATTGCTTACTTAAGTGTGCATTGCAAGTGCTGGGGGGAGATCTTCAGCTTAAATGCTGATTGGTGCAGATATTTGGATAGCATGTAAGGGCTAAAGCCAGCCCTAATTGTACTACTTACATACATCCTCCATCCAAAATGTGTACTATGCGTACACCCCCCATGCAAAGCATATTGTTTACATAACGCTGGATCCCATGGATAACGCATATGCTATGTTGTAGTAAATACATCTCTTTTTGCACTTACCAGGTTACACTACAATTATTAGAGTAGTAAAACCCTTGGGCCTGATATGGATGTAATTGCATATCGCGTATAGAACTTGTTTGTGTGTTCATTCCTCACATGTCCAGAACTGGGACTTGCAAGGGTAATTCTTGATCAGATTTCCATATGTGGGTGTGTGCCTTCATTTAGCACATATGAATTTAAACCTGGTTTCCATTTAAATTATACAGTATGGGCTAGGGCGAAAAACTATGTTTTGTACAGTTTTACGCATAGAAATGCATATGTGGATCATAAAAGGTAGGGGTTCTGGACACGTAACTGGACATTTTTCTATCCATGTGATAGAATTGACAGAGAAGTGTATTTAGAAAATGCAATAATTACAGAATAGAAAACATCTATACTTATGGAAAAAAGACATTTTTGCTGAGCTTTAAAAAAGTTTCAATGTAACATTTGGTTTAACACAAATTTATCTGGAAACATAAGATTATTGTTTATAGGCAGCTGACATAATTAAGAGAATTACAATATTTTAGTTTGAGATGACAAAAAATTAAATGTGCATAAAAAAGATCAGTCAGATGTTCTGACAATACAGTTCAGCATGCTCTGACTGAACATATATAGCTGAAACATGGCAAAGCATGCTGGCATACGAAGATTCCCGGTACCTGGAGAGACCTATAACAGATAAAGTGTGCATGTAAATATATCTTTACCATTCCACAGCTCTGAAAGCCAGCCTGAATATATTTCACAGCTGTGTTATTGGAAATAGAAAAAAAGAAAGGTTAGTAATAAGTGAAGACAAGTCATAAACTACAAAATTACACTGTTCACTTGACAACCATTAGGATGATAAATGGAGGATGATAAGCCCAAAATAGTAAAATTATATACCACTGAACAAAATGATACTAGTTTGCCTTGATTTTATTGATATAAAATATAAACTAAATGTTAGCAGGTACATTTCAGTGTTCTGCATCATTTCTGGGATGTTTCCATATTAAAGTTTATGGTGTATAAAACTTTTCTCTGACTTTTGAGGTGCTTACAAAATATCTTTACACATTTTAAAAATTAAATCATAGGACTAGCTTCAGACTTTAGGCATTATTAACTTACAACCAGGAGCGGCGCTAGGTCTGCGGGCGCCCCAGGCAGACCTAGCATCGCGCCCCCTTCCAGTAAATAGCGTGACGCCGTGACGTCATCACGTCACGTATCGGCGTGACATAATGACGTCACGCCAATTCTAACCCGTTGGTGGAGGGCGACGGAGTGGAAGAAACATTACCGCCCGCCCTCCCGGCATTTAATTATACGTCGGGAGGGCAGGCGGCAATATTTCCTCCACTGCGCCGCCCTCCTCAATGGTACTTTTATTTTACAAATGTTTATTTTCTTTACTATTTTTTTTGTCACAAATATGCCGCCCCCTGCCGGCCGGCTGCCCTAGGTGCCAGCCTAAGTTCGCCTAATGGGCGCGCCGGCCCTGCTTACAACTTACTCAAGAGTGGGTAAAACCATGATGAATTGCAGGGAAGGTAAAATGAATGTTAGTGTTGGCATGCAGGGAGAATACTTTATTTTTGCATTTTGCACACAGATACTGACCAGTGTTACTGTTACACTGTTTTTAGACTTGAGCTACGAAGCATCATCACTTATCTCAAAAACTGTTTGCAGCTAATGAAATTTAACTCCCATGCAATTCAACATGGTTTTGCCCACACTTGAGTAAGTCAATCAATAGTACCTAAAGTGGTCCGTTGTTGCCAACTGTTCCAAAATGCTTGGAAGACTTACAGGCATAATCACATGATTTAATGTAAATCACTACTTCGAGACCTGCACCTCCCATCAATGCTGCAGTTCATAGTGTTACTATAGTTGGAAGAGACGAGAGTTCCTGTAACTTAGGAATGTAAAAATTTCATAAGATCAGGATCACTTGCAAATACATATTTTAACCCATTCTAAATGCTAAATTTTAAACAGAGTTACTAGTTCGACCCCGAAATCCCAAAAAGGGAAAAAAAGGTCCGCACTGCTGTGGGTATTAAATTTTGTATTTATATATTAATTGTTTAGTCCCAAAAATGGTGCTCCCCTGTAGTAAATTATCAACTTAAATTTAACAACACTTTAGGAAAGAAAACCTTTTCTCTCCTAAAGTGTTGTTAAATTAGAGTTACTAGGTTGAGTTTGCAAGTGGATGTTCCCTGGTATTTAATGTATAGAATAGTAGTTCCTTCCTTATGCACAGCTTTTCATACATCTTCAATTTTAGTAGAAAAAAATAGTAGAATCATAATGGGCCAGATTCAATTGACCAGGAATATGGGAAAAAGCATAAAGCCATAGAAAAAATGAAGTTTTTACGCGATTCTATGAGTTGCGAAGGAAAAAGTGAAATAAACTCGCTTACTGAATCCATTATCCATAGAACAACCTCAGAAGTTCTTGCTTTGAAAAAAAAAAACATAAAGCGGCGACAGATAAGAGCCACATGGCTCATCCAGCCGCACAGTTATGTATTTAAATACAATAGTGACCATAATTGATTCTCAATTTTGTTTCAGATTTAGTATACACTTATATTTATCTGGCCTATACCAACTTTGTTGGATGGCTAGTTCACTTATTAACTATCCTTTCAGTTACGTAATTTGTCTGCACCTTTCCTCTGAACCTCCCTTGTGTTCCATGGCACTTCTTCTTTTGAAAAATACCACCCTCATCTAATATTCTATCAAAATTATATAACTTTTTTTTAAGTTATTGGTGATTTCAAATGTAAATCTAACATTAATGGTGGTATGCCATAACTTCCTTCTCCCACAGATTTAAATGAAAACTGTTAATCTTGATTTACTTTTATTATTCTTAGTGTCTCCCTACCGCCACTTCTAAATGCTCATACCACTACTTGTAAATGTTCAACCATTACTTCTGAATGTCTGATTGTGTGATCACCGCATTTGAATGTCCATAGGACTACTTTTAAATGTCCATGCTGCCTCTTCTGAATGTTCATTCCACTACTGCTGTGTGTCTATACCACCACTTCTAAATGCCCATGGTGCCTCTTGTAAATGTCCATTCTGCCACTGCTGTGTGTCCGTGCCACCACTTCTAAATGTCAATGCCGCCTATTGTAAATGTTCATTCTGCCGCTGCTTTGTGTCTGTACCACCAATTCTAAATGTCCATGCCGCCTCTTGTAAATGTTTATTCCACCACTTCTGTGTGTCTGTACCATGACTTCTAAATGTCCATGGTGCCTCTTGTAAATGTTTATTCCACCACTTCTGTGTGTCCGTACCAGTGCCACCACTTTAAAATGTCCATGGTGCCTCTTGTAAATGTTCATTCCACCACTTCTTTGTGTCCATAACTCCAATTCTAAATGTCCATGTCGTCTCTTCATAATTTGATATTGCTACTTTTTAATATCTATAACAACCAGTTCTGAATGTCCACACCACTGCTTTTAAATTCATATACTGCTACTTCTCAAATTCACTTCAGAACGCTGATCGAAATCTTTAATATTTTCATGGCTTGTTATGTTATAATATTCTACTGCACAAATATGGGAAAAAATCCACAAGTATTTATTTACGGTTGCAATTGTCAAATAATGTACGTTTTATAGCAGACACATACATACAAACTTAATTTGCAATGACATAATAATCTTATTTGCCATGCATCTTCTCACACAAACAAGTGTATGTATTTTTTCTAATAGAATAAGGTTCACAAACGGTATATCACCAGATTATTCGTGGTGTTGTAAAATGACCTTACTGTGTGTCCCAGATGTTGGACAAGGACTTTTCATTTTTAACTTGTCAGTTGCGAGTCCCTTGTCTATCTCTAATGATACCAGGTATTAGCTGACCCACTTTGTGTGATAGTGGTACAGGTGCAACAAATTCCTAAGTGAAATGCTATTAATTCTCAGTACTCTCACATAAGTGAGAAGATGAAATATGTTGTTTTACTACAACCATTTCTGTTGATGACAAGTTAGATTGCTGGAGCTTTGACTAGTCACATATTTGCTTGTGCTTTCAAAGCTGGAACACTGCCATGTATGCACAAAGATATTCAGAAAATTAGTTTAATGATCAAGGAATCCATTGTTAGCATTTAATTAGTTTAATCAAACAGTCATATTTCATAAAGTATTGTAATGCAAAGCTAAGAGAAATGAAAATACTAGATTTGTACCATGCATCCAAAAAAGACATTGTAATATTAGACATGTTTGTTATTCAATAAAATGAACTATTACCTTGTCTAAATTATCTAACCAGTAAATTTGATGAATACATTTTTTTTTCATTTTCACATTGTCTGCGGGTTTATATCCTTTTTTTAAGACTTGATTATTATTTTTAGTGTTTCCCTTTATCTCATTTAAAAATTCTTCTTAATCATGTATTCATTTTTAATTAAAATGTTTTCACAGTTATTGCTAGGCTTTCAAAAGCCAAACAGATAATTCTACTTGTCATCTTAGTTATTTCAGAAAGGTCTACATTCCCTCTAATCCAATGTAGTCCTAATACATATAATCATCATTGTCAGCTCATTTGTATAGATTCCATTACTCTGAATTATTTAGAAGACAAATCTTTAAAAAGCAATACAAACTAGATCCAAACTTATAGAACATTGTATATATATTCTCAGCCAAAATACTGGACACCCCAATACTAGTCTGCTATCTATCTGTCTATCTATCTATCTATCTATCTATCTATCTATCTATCAGTTTTGTTTACCTTAAAAACAAATACTATGTGTATATGCCATACTCCTCCATCTGCTTTAATGTGTAAACTCAATCGAATTCCCCCATATATTCCTTCTATAATTCTTTTTCAAATGTACATAATGTACATGGCTCTTTATTGCATAGGAATTCATAAATGATAAATAAATTTTAAAATAATAAATTATTGCAGAAATTCACACGTTAGACTACCCTTTCAACCCTGTTCATTGAGTACTCTCCTATGATGCAGCATGATCATTTCAGTCTTTTGTTGTTTGAAATAGCTCCTAATATTTTTGATCAATAATGTCCCGATGTCTGCAGAAAACTTCAGTGTGTATTGAATACACAACCCTCAGAGCAACAATTCCCATGAAACTTCAGTATAAAGCCATCTGGAAGACGAGTATGTTACTGCAGCCTATTACTGCAGCAAAAGTTTCTGGGATTGTTTACACACATGGAGCTTTGCAGCTAGCAGATCGATTAAAGAGGCATTTTAACTGATTGTCTGAAAAAAGCACTATTGTGCTAATGTGTACTTCACTTTACTCTTCAGAAAATTGTCAGTGCGCACTGACATGCGATTTTCAGAGTAACAATTCTCCTTAATATAACATATTATTGCAGAAAATGTTTTTGGGATAGTTTTTAGATGATCAACAAGAAACTAACGGCCAGATTTAATACGGCGCAAAGATGGGAAAAACCTGGTCATGCACTTTTTCCCGTCTAGTATGGTACATAAAATTTGTGTCTTTTTATACACGGCTCTTTGAGCTGTGAGATAAAAAGGCTCAAATTTTCTCCCTTATACAGTTTGCCTAAGGGAAAAATTTGTGGGCGTACGAGATTGAATCGGGCCCTAAAAGGCTAGTGTACATCAAAACTGAGCGTGTACCCAGTCTTAAGGGCTAAGTTATATAACTTTGACCATGATCTCCATAGGACCAAAGGGTACAGGGGGAGAATGTTTCAGCATGTTTCAGGGGGACTGGCATGTTGCAGGCAGTAGTATACATGTCAATATCAAAACATCCTGGAACAGCTAACTATCTTCTATATTTCATTGACTCCCCTAGCTCCTTGACATTTGGAAGTAGGGTTGAATAGTGTCTTAAACAATAACATTGTCATTGGTGCTATCAGTGAGAGAACAGCTGAATGACAACATTACTGCTAATCACTGCATTTGAAGGAGACAGAAGTAGGAATGGCATGTACAGAAATACATATTTATAGAAAGTTTCAAACATTCAAAATGTATATATGTATATATCTAATGTATATATCTAATGTATGTATGTATCTAATGAGGTACAGTGATTAGTCTTAAGGAGTGAGTGATGAATGTTTTAAAGGATGAATAATGATTTATGAGTACTGATATTTCAGCAAGTTTGAATTGTGGTCTGCACACTGTGCTTTCTCCTACTACAGTGCTGTTCAGTACATTTAAGTATAAAACATTGGAAATGCATTTTGCATCATGAGAATATCAGCAACATCACAATTTATTGAACCATATAGCTGTGTTTTGTGATGTGTAAAAATATAAAGCATCATATACCACTCACTCTGCCTTAATGGGAATGACAAGTACAATGATGTGTTTTGTAATTGGTTGGAAAGAGAATTGATTGAAACATTCTACAGTAGGAATTAGAAACGGGCGACTCAAAGGCCTAATGGGATACCCAGTGTGCTTTTCTGTGGCCCCAGTTCCTTATGTGTTAGTTATTTTTTATTTATTTATTTTTTGCTATAGTTTGGTATTACATATAGCACCTGTATAAAATCCTCATACCTTGCTGAAAACCTTACCTGTTTTCACTGTACGCCATAGAATCAATTTACTTAATCAGTTACTTAATCAACTTGATCATGAACAATCAAAAAATAAGACTTTCTCGCTTACCCTACAGGAAAATGACCTTTTCCTGATATTCATTATAGTAAGTTTGATTAGTTCAAAATAAAACTGTTAAATCTTTGAGAATTTACAAAAATTGGGACTGGTCCTGAGTTGCACACTGTGGCTGAATATGTGTGTATAACTTGAATCGGACGCTAATGATGCACACATTAGCGCCTCCGTGTCTCTGTGTTTTTGGACACCAATAAATGGGCATGCCAGGATATTTTAATGAGATTTTGGGGTGTGTCCGGTGTTGCACTTAGCTCTGCGCATTGCATTTATTGAACATCTGCGGTTTATTGCCTGCGCCTGGCTATGGATGGTGCAACTGGTATTTTTGCTATACTTTGCTGATAGTCAGCCTATTTAAAATAGTTGCAGGGAGTGTTCCCTGGCCTGTACTTTGGTTTTGTGCAGTGCTTCATCTTTTTTGTGTCAATGGTGGGAATTTTGTTAACCCTATTTAGATAAATGTATGCTAGAAATGGCAAAGTTGTCAAATGTGTTAAAAAAATTTTTAAACATAATTTAATACTGCACACAACACAAACCAAAAAATAGAATAGGAAAGGAGAAAAACACAAGTACAAAAAAATAAAAAAAACAAACAAAAAACATTACTCCAACAAGACGCTAAACTGCAGGTCTGAATGCTTGCGCATTGCTGCGCTTGTTTTTGTGCAATTCAGAGTAGCACATTTTGGCCGAAAAAATAGAGACAAAGCAAAGGCAGTTGGTAAGTAAGAGACAATCTTTTTAATTTTTTGCTTCTCACTACTGGGAAATAAAAAAAAAATCAATTTATCACTATCAATGCACTGAGTTGTCAGTGTACTTTAGTTAACATATATGTCTCTTCCTGTGACTGGTGAACTTACCAACTGCCTTTGCTTCTTCTCACACTGAGGTTTAGGGGTTGATACCAATGTTTCAACAGAATGGGAATTGAAAGGAAAAGGGAGCTGAAAGAGTGTCCTGGACCCTCAATGACAGCAGGTGCATGACTACTTACTCTGGACTGTGGAAGGAAGGGAAATAGAGCATGGGGTCCTTGACCACAGGTGTTGGGACCAGACCTTTACTCCTAGAGTGAGGGCTATATAAAGTGAGAGCAAAGGCAATCTTACTTGTGGAACATTGCTGTTTCTCTCTCTCTCTCTCTCTCTCTCAGAAATATTGCACAGTACCTAAATGAAAAAGTTTCAATCTTCGCATGGCACCAGTCACTCTTTTGGAGAGTCCCTTGGTGCCTAACAGCCTGGTAGATATCCCCAGCAGCTCTTCTTTCTGGTAGTGGCCTTTCTGGTGGCGGCCTTTCTGGTGGTGGTCTTCCTACTTATATTTCTTCTTGTAGGTGTTCTTTCGCATCCACTTTGCTGTTGCCACATAGTCTTCTGCTGCCCCTGAATGCTCAACCCTGATCAGTCTATCACCCCATTGATCCAAGGCAAATCAATGCAGGTTCGCCTCTAAACCCTGACACGACGCAGCATCCCGTGTGGAAAACCAGTCTGGTAAGCTTCCCTCAAACACATCTTCTTCTTGAAAGGTAGACTGACTTTAGATCAGCGGCACCATGTGTGACACATTTACACACTGTGTTGATGATGTCAGTAAGCTGTCTGACCTTTCGACAAGAGCTTTTGGTGCCATCATTAGACTCACTCACACACAGTGCCATGCATAGGGGCTGCTGCTGACCTGCAGCAATCACAATAAATAAGCTTCTACATTTGTTTATTTTTATTTTCCCAGTCTTCAGGGGACTTTCTGGGTTACTGGATTGTCCACTCAATTTAATTTAGTCGCCAACTCTCCAAATGCACATTTGCACTGTTGTCATTTTGTGTATGGTAAACTGATTAAGCACAAAACAGATCCACATGATTGGTGTTCTGATGCTTAAAGCCTAATCTGGGCATGTGCAGTGCGAGCAAAGTACGTACACAGAAATTCAGGAATCTGGGTTTGGTCCAATGTAGAAGTTGTGAATTGATTTAGTTGTCTTGCATCAGGTTAAATACTGTCTGATTTAACTTATTGCTTGCACATTGTATAGGTGACTTTATACTTGGCAGAATACATTGTGTGCACTTATGTGCAGTCTGGCTATTCTTAACAACAGTTCTAAATGAATAGTTTTTAAGTAGAGTTAAAGCAGGAAATTGGAAATAATGTAAATAATGATACAGTTTGCCACATATCAATTGTTCTTCATGACTCATTGCTCATTACTTAAGCTGGGCACACACGGTAAGATAAATTGTTCCAATTTAAGGATTTTTTCAAGAGTGGGTAAAACCATGTTGANTTGCAGGGGAAGTAAATGAATGTCAGTGTTTGCATGCAGGGAGAATACTTTATTTTTGCATGTTGCACACAGATACTGACCAGCGTTACTGTTACACTGTTATTAGACTTGTGCTAGGAAACATCATCTCTCACCTGTAATACTGATTGCAATTAATTCAATTTGCCTCCCCTGCAATTCAACATGGTTTTGCCCACTCTCGAAAAAATCCTTAAATTGGAACAATTTATCTTACCATGTGTGCCTGGCTTTAGCATTTATTATTGATTACCTGTCTAATTTATTTAATGCAAAGACAACAATAACTTATGTGTAATAGTTGTTATCCAGGTCTAGATAAATAAAAAATAATTAAAACCCACTTGTTGCATATTAACTGGGATCAATTTCTACTCTGACCACATGTAAGAACAGCTAGAATAAGTGAAATTAAAATGTATACAATGTTACCACAAAGCAACATATTCTCTTCCATATTCCCTTCCTTATTATATTAGTAATTGCCTGTTTCACAAAATGGCTGTCTAAAGCAATACCATTGAGTTTCTGGGAGACTCCCAAATTTCTGGTACACTCTCTCTGTCACACAGGAAAGTCTGCAAATCTCCCTAAACCTGGGCGACTGAGGCAAAGCTTTAATGTAAATCACTTCTATTCAAATATATTAAATGTTTTCAAATATCTATCTATCTATCTATCTATCTATCTATCTATCTATCTATGTTACAGTATATATATATATATATATATATATATATATGTTACAGTACAATGTGCAGAAACCAGTTAATGTGCACATTACCTACTTAATGTGAATATTAACTGGGGCGAGCAGTTAAAGTGAGGAAATTGGTTTAATATTGCCTGCGTTTTGTGCACATTACCTACCAGGCAATAGTTGAAGTGTGAAGCTTCACTTAAGCTATACGGGAGAATGATACTGTAGGTTAACTGCGCTTCACTTCACTTGCACAGGAGCAAGTATTGAAAGCCATAGGATTTGATGAGGGTGCCAAGAGAAGAAGTGTTGAGGGGGAAGAGAAGGGGACCAGAATAAAGCCCTGGGGGACTCAAGTGGGAAGAGCAATTATAAGGGAGGAGGAGTTGAGGCTATAGACAGAATGACAATCCAGAAAGGTAGGAGTTGAGAAAGTTAGTCCTAGAGAATGAAGGGATTGGTGTAGGAGTATGTGGTCGACATTGTCGAAGGCAGCAGAAAGGTTAAGAAGAATGAGGAGAAAGTAGTGGCCATTGTATTAGGCAAATAGGAGATCATTAGTGACCTTATTCAGGGTGGTTGCAGTGGAGTAGAGGAGATGGAGCCCGAATTGCGAGGATCCAGGATGTGGTTATTGGTAAGGTGGTTAATGAGGTTATTTACAAACCACTCAAGGAGTTTGGAGGCGAAGGGGAAAAGGGAGAAAAGTCATTAGTAAGAGGGGAGGATGGTGTTGAGGTAAGTTTTTTGAAAATAGCGGAGGCAAGAGCATGTTTAAATTGGGAGAGGAGGATGCTTGTGGGGAGGGGAAGATTGAAGAGGTGAGCATGATGAGAGAAGATGAAGAGAGATAGAGATGCAGAAGAAAAGAGGGGATGGTATTGAGAGGGTGAGTAGAAAGATGGAAAGACCGAAGAAGTTAAAAGCCGAAGTGGGAATGAAAGAGGACAGTGGTGGATTGGAAGGGGGGGGTGGAATGGCAAAGAGGATGAGTAGAAGGTGGCAGGTGGCTGGTGGGAGGATGGAGTGTCTGATAACCCTTATTTGGATCTCCTGAGACCTACAGTTTCCACCAATGTAATCTGGATTATCTTGAGAAAGCCCCAGTGCAAAGCATTTAGAATGACTGCTTGATATTTAAAGGGGATAACAAATTATAGGCAAAAATGCCATAAGTGCGCTCTCCAGGTAGTAGGGACACAGTAACACCATTTGGCAAATATGTATTGATTTAAAATTCATAGTGGACAAATTGAAGTATAAGTATATAATATATTTTAAATACGCAGCATATGGAATATCAATTTCCAGTAATATAACAAAAAGTAGTACAGCATACAATAGTAAAATTAATAATAAAAATAACAATATTTAATAAATATAATAACAATATAATATTTCCATTTAATTATCTTGGTTTTTGTTTGATAAAATTAACTGTATTGTACATTCCAAACACGGAATTCAATTCAAGGCTGAATTGTTGAAAATGACACATTCCAATACAATAGATTCATTGTATAGTTTCATTTTGCTATAAACGGAGAGATATTACAATGAGACAGAGCTGTAAATAATGGAGCAGATCATACCTGTCCACCTCTTGACAATACAGGAAACTCAGAAATGCTTTTAAAGATATCTATCGAACTAATATATCTTTGAACCATAGTTTCTCTTCATTTCCTCTCCAACTTTATCTATGAGGAACAATGCTGTTTATTTCAATAGCTTATTCTTAGATAAGAAGCCCATTGCTCTCCACATTTTATAAACATGTGATAACGTGACTAGACCATAACATAATGTGACTGCATTGGCAAAGATTAGAGTTTCTTTTAATGCTTGGAAATGGTATGAAAATATATAAATGATAATTTATATCCTAAAAGACAGACAGGTTAATTTACTTCTGGTAATAATTTAATAGATTAGTATAGTTAGTAGTTACTGAATAATTGAACAATCACAGTGCAGAACAATGATAATAATATAATAATAAAAGATAATAACATAGAACTATCCAAAGTTAAGATGTTTCAGTATCCAGGCATCAAAGTGCACAAACAGTTGAATATCAGAAAGACTCCCTATGGAGTGGGTGATAGCGTTTGCCAATCTCTTTGATTTCATTTAAAAAATCAGTGTGGTATGATGATTGCTTGTATATAGTGCATGTTTGGTAGGGAGTGCCCAGTCAGGGGATTTGTTAACACAAGACTCTTTTTACTCTTACATTATCATACCAATAAATAAATATATATAGAGAGAGATGTTCACTGACGCCTGTGTTTTGGTTTTGATTTTGGTTTTGTATCTGTATTAACTTCATGTTTTGGTTTTGCCAAAACCACCCGACATTAAAAAATGTTAAAATTGCATAATTTGGCTCTTTATTGTTCCTGTATTATTATTAACCCCATTAACAATCATTTCCAGTAAATTCTAGTGAATTTTGAGCACCTCACAAAATATTTTCATACAGCTTAGGCCAAACGCTGCAGCAAATATGATGAAAAAAAACTGATGTGACGCTATTCCACTTATCAACTACCCTTTTAGTGAAGTAACATTCAGCCATTACCGCTGCCTCCAACTCCCCCCCTATCCAGCCATCGCCGCTGCCAGTAAATTAAAAGAACAAAAAAAAAAGATGGCGTCGGATCTCTCGCGAGGTCCGACGCACTGCACGATCCGAGGACGCGCCGTAGCGTGTCCAAGCATACAGGAGAGTGTAGAGCCAAGACGGCTCGGATACAGTAAATTCGGGTGGGCACGGTTTTCATTAAACCGAGCCCACACATCTCTAATATATATAAAGAGAAAGTACAGGTCATCCTCTATATATTAGGCAATACAGACCATTATAAATTGGTACTGTACCAGTTAAGTAGGTACATTTAGATGGTATGCATTATGGATGTTGAGGTTATAATAAACCAGGGAAATAACTGTGAATCTGACTAGGGGCAAAACTGAGGGGTAGTTACAAAACAAAGGAAGCTACAGTGTGACTTTTAAAGTACTGGTATCACTATAGTGCTGCATATAATGGACTCAGGACATGACTGTGGGTATTTAAAATGTATGCTGTGCTATTGTGGGATGATTGCATTAAAGCGTACCCAGTGACATAAATAATGTTCGAGCAAGGGGTGCAGCTGCAAAAGGTCTAGAGGAGAGGGAGGAAATTGAATTAAGCTGTTAGGGGGTGACAGCTTAGGGCAGCATTCAGCTTTCCGAGTATGAGTACTGACCACTGTTTTAAGCAAGCAACCACAACAGTATTGCTCTAATATTGACTATTCCTGAAATGAATTGGGTCTATTTATACAATTAACATCTTCTCCAAACTTCTGAAAGCATGTTTACACACATATATAATGCATTATATTGCAGTTTTTTGGGGGTTTTTTTTAATCTTAGTATAACTGATCATTGCATGGACATGGCATATCATTTTAGTGCTCATGTCAAAAATATGGCCAGCTCTAAATAAGGTTTGCAGAACAAAGTGGTCAACGTATATACATAACCGTGCCCTCTCTTATAAGCAGCTTAAATACTAAGTTTTTAGTAAAACATCCAAAGAACCTAATACATTACCAAATAAAACATATTTCCATATACCGTATATGCCGGCGTATAAGACGACTGGGCGTATAAGACGACCCCCCAACATTTCCACTCAAAATATAGAGTTTGTAATGATCCCCTGCTGTATGATC
>JABWIB010000219.1:99653-123434 GCA_016617825.1 Platyplectrum ornatum | reverse complement strand
GTCTATCGATGACAACCAATATTACAGTAGACAAAGTCCCCATGTGCTTTCAGGCTACTTCCCCGTTTGTTGCTTTGTGCTGCATGGGCAAATTAAATATCTCATTGTAAGTGGTAGGTCTAAATTTACTAAGAGGTGAGATTGAAAAGTGGGGATGCAACACCTATCTTATAGGTTGGGCCATTTTATTTATCTGAATGACATCACTTAATTTACTGTACTCCTACTTACACTTTAACAGCCCGCAGACACATACATTTTTCTCCAGGCGAGATTAATATTGTAGAGGGGAATTTTGTTAATGAGATCTCGGTAATGAAATCAATATTCAGGGTTAGCTTATTTTAGTCTTCCTGTGCGTTCCCAGGTGGTATCTCAATTGTGCATGGCGCAGAACCCAGCTGCTTTTGTAGTGGATAACATCTGATACAACAGGTTCCCCTCCCTGTTGTCACAGAGTCAGGAGATGTAAATAGAGTGCACTTTATGTACAATTTAGAAGATCTAAAATGGAATGGAAAATTGATTACAGTTTCTGCTGTGTCTGAAGTTATTTCTCCCGCTGTGTCATATGAAGAATATTTCTATTTATGCAGAAATAACTGTAATACTTTAAGAGAAATCTGACACATAATCTAAAAGAGGTATTCTTTTATCTAGCTCCTCTGTGGGTGTAATGATAAATGAAGGAGGGAAACAGGACTTTATTTTATCTGTTTCGCTTGACTTTGCGGCTGCTAACAGACCATGGATTCCATCCCAGCAGTTTGGGGAAAGTGGTCCCTTGGTAATAAAGGGTGGGGGCTTGCCTCCTGTGTTCACAGAAGTTATGTAAAACCCCATGAAAACCACAGTAGTGGCTACCTCTGCCACTGAGGATATGATGCCCCAGCGGAGAATACCACTTACCCACTCATGGTCAGCGCACCCATTAGGCAAGTTTAGGCTGCCGTCTAGCCAAGCAGGCTGGCACTAAAAAAAAAATGTGAAAAAACTATAATAATTAACGGGACGGCAGGTGGTAATATTCCCTTCTCAATGGTAATATGTCCTCCTAAATGGTTTAAAGTGACGTCACTCACTCTGGTTGGATGGGGGGGGGGGCGCTGTCTTAGGTTTCATCTAGGGCGCCCAGAGACCTAGCACCGGCCCTGTACACACTAGAATTGGGTCAAGCTTCTGCATATCATATTATCATAATTTTCATCCGCTATCCTATTTATTTTATCTATATATTTTAGTACTGATTGAGGTACATTATCCACATTTCCAAGTCAATACAAACTAGAAACCTAAGGCAGCCTAATTCTGATAATCCTTGCAGCTTGCCATAACCAAAGAACAACAAAAACACTGTGACTGGCGCCCGCAATTCAAATAAACCTAACTTAATAAACATAATAAGGTTATAATGAAATTAGAAAAGCTCTGTGACAGTGTAAAGAATTGATACCACTTTTATTAGTAGACACGTAAAATTATGCAGATAAAACATTTAACTGAAAGGTCTGCAGACAAAGATTTAAATTAAATTTAAGGATCTGTTTTATAGTTTCTTACATTGAAAGAAAAGAAAAATATAATGCACTAATCCCAAAACAAATAATACCCTTGCAAGATTGTATTATTATTAATAATAATGCTTATTTATAAATAGGTTCCACAAAGTGTCCGCAGTGGTGCACAATGGGGAAAAGACAGACAGAATGGATAGGGAAGAGGGGCCTTCTTCTTCTATTCTAAAGGAGATTAGAATTACATAAAAAGGGGATTTAGTACATAGGGAAAATTACACATACACCAGAGGCAATTTAGTCTGCTGCCAATTAACCGCTATGTTTTTTGGGGTGTGGGAAGAAACCAGAGTGCCCAGAGAGAACCCACGCAGACGCAGGGAGAACATACAAATTCCACTCAGATAAGGTCTGTGATTTGAACTTGCAACCTAACTGCTGTGAGCCATCTGTTCTATGATAATAAGCTGCACCACGATCATAGGCAAGCACCTTATGCATTCAAAGTTCACCACTGCTGTGATTTCTTCAGAGGGAAGGATTATAAATGTATTTTGTTTATTTAGTGGGTCACAGCAATAAATTCCCCACTAAGGACAGTAGAGAGTATTGCTTGAGAGCGTAACTGGACACACCAAACTATGTTTAATAGCTAGTCATTTAAATGCACCATTGTGCTGAACTGTAAATGTCTAAATGAAACTGAACTTGTAACTATAAAACTAAATTAAAAGAAAAAAAAAAAATATAAAATATCCAGTCAGCATTGGCAAATGATCTCCAATGACTCACAAAGCCTTTCCAGGGATTAACATTTAAAATGTCAATTAGCTTTTACAGCGTTTGTAGTATTGATCCAGCTAAATGTAATTTATTAACTATGGCGCTTTAATGCTGTTTATAGAGTAATAACCAGCAATGCATATTCTTTTCCAACTGCACCAAGCTGGGAATATATCATTGCTATGTTAGACAGTTTACAGCAGAAACTATACTATAAAGTGTACATTAGCACAAATCTGTATATGTTGTATGTGGCTATTTATTATTACAATTTCTGTGTGTAATGTAGAGCAATAGCCTTCAGTCTCTGGTACAAAAGATTAACCTGCTGTTAACTGAGTGTTATAAATAATTCTTGCAATGTTATATCATTGCAGGGCTTTACTTTATACCATGAGGACGGTAAGCAAAACATGTAGCTGATGGAAGATTATTGACTGTTTGGTTCTCCAGGCTGTGAGCTCCAATAGACACTACATTTATTGTGCTTGTTTTGAAAATCAATGGTAAACTGCTACCATGAACACGAATCAAGATACGGGAAGTTGTTAAGGTTATCTCTGCTCCAGGTTTACATCTTTGGTGGCTAATACACCGTGGGTACAGGGAGTGTGGGGGTCCTCGGCAAGCACCAATCTTGCGCTCATGGAATATACCAAACCGATAAAATCTCCTCTGTGTCTCCTCTGTGCTTATAGAGGGCAAGCAAAATAGAAAGATTTAAAGATTCTTGGGATAAGTGTAAGGATTTCCTAAATTTTAAACTAAACTCAGATGACGGTATAGACTGTATGGACCATATTCGTGTAAAGGACTAGGAGCATGTGTGGAGCACCTACCCAATATTAGGCCAGATCGGGATGCATCGCCTTTGCACATTTCATAGGATTACCATTATCATTAACAAGACAACCTGTGTGCTGTTACAGGTTAGTGCAGGCTTTTGACACATTTCTCAAAATCTACATGGGTAATATTAGAATTGTAATATGGAAACATTTCTCATTCCCTTGAGAAGAGCTGGTCACTTGGAAACATTTCTCGTTCCCCTGAGGAGAAGAGTTGGTCACTTGGAAACATGCCTTCGTCCCCTGAGGAGAAGAGTTGGTCACTTGGAAACATGCCTCGTTCCCCTGAGAAGAGCTGGTCACTTGGAAACATACCTCCTTCCCCTGAGGAGGAGAGCTGGTCACATGGTCATGACAAGTCCTTAAAGCTCTTGAAGTTTTCAAGTCCAATGCTGCTGCTGTCCGTATATGAACATGTGGTTTTACCCCAGCTAGGCAGTGCCCCCAACCTCACCCAGTCACCTGTCGATTGTCATCATGGCCAATAGGCAGACACTCCTGTGATGTGGCTGGGCACATTTTACTTTTTGGAATAGGATGGGGAAACATTAATATTTACACTTCCCATATTCGTTCCTTTTAAAAAAAAAAAAAACAATGTGTCAGTCTCTAAACTAAACAGATTTGTTAAGAAAAGAGAAAATAGTATATATTTTTCTTTACAGTGAATGTCACACAAATGCTATTTTGCTAAGGCAAAAAATTGTATTTGCAATCTTAACAAAGCAAGAGGCATGAGGCCAAACCAGCCTTGATTAATAGGCAGAAAATGCTACATACAGTAGCCTAATATAATATATAATGTATGCCAGATAGAACTGAATCTGTAGAGATAAAAGAGATCACATCGAGTCACAAAAGAAAACGGAATGCATCAATCCAGGCCTTTGTATACTTGCAACGAAAAGCCATTAGCAGAGATAAGAAGACCCAGGTGATGACCTACTTTCACAGGTACATCATAGGAAATGGGACATCTCCAACAATTGCAATATATGATTACAATCTATATATATATATAAATGACATATGTATGTTCCATCTTAGTTCTGGAATGCCTGGAGCAATTTACACATATGATTTACAATCTAGAAAAAATACAGTAGGGAAAAATAGCCCTAGTGCCACTAGGGGTGGGGTGGTAATGTCAAAATAATGTCAAAATTCCAACATAGAATGCATGGTGCAATTACACTAAACGTGGCACACATATGACTTACAATCTGGCAAAAAAATACTCTGGGGGTACAACACCCCTGGAACCCCTACAATAATTTATAATGTATGATATTGGTGTCAAATCCACAGTTAGATAATGGTGACACTCCTGATGCCATTTAAGTCCAAGTTCATCCCCCCTTGAGAAAGGTACATGTGTTACCGAAACGTGTTGGTTAAGTGTGTAAGTGTGTAAGATGGTGTATCATACTGTCTCCCCCTAGGGACTGCAGCTGTGTAGTTATTTAGGCCCTTTTTTCATCTCAGGCTTCAGCACTCTGGTGGGTTGAGACTCATCACCTATATTAGTTTTACCTGTTTGATTTTATTAGATCTTATGCTATTTGTCTGAATAAATACCATTTGTAAAAATATAAAACTACTGAGTGGGACGGTGTCTGGCTATAGCGATTTTTTTTTTTCAAGCAAGAAAACTGTGGATACATAGTGACATTTGCAGTAGAGACTGGACTTGTTCTCTATATTGTGTGCTTCCATTTGGGACTATATACTGTGCTATCTGATAAACTGTAAAATCTAGCGCACCTGGTGATTGTTTGCATTGTTTATAGATTTTGTGCTTTGTTTTGGGGCTGATCAAGGGTGGTCGCCCCGAGCAGACAATTGTGGTGCAGCAGTGTTTGAGCACCTAGACTTTGTAACATCTTTTTTCTGTAATTGTTAAAATTACAAATTTCCAGATTTCCATGTGGGAGAAGTTGCAGGCAAAAAGCTAGTCTATTATATTCAGATTTGTTAATTTCTTGCCTTAAAAAAATTAGAATGGGTACAAATACCCTGAGTTTTGTGCACAAGCCAATTTCTTTCCCAATGCATCTATATTTTCTCAGTAATTTTCTCTTTTCTTCTGTACTGTAGGCAGAAAATCTGCAACTCCAATACTTTTATTTATTTTTTTTCTTTAAAGCTTGGTGCTTAAACATAAAAGTCAGGGGCTACTGCCAGCCTAGTATTTCAGCAGCGCAGAAGCTCTTGTTTGTTTTAAATATGTCAGCTTGTCTGGCCAAAATCTCTGATTCATTGCTGCAGGCTTCATATATTTGTATTGAGGAGGTCACCCACTGTAAAGTTTAATATCATTGTGTATTACTTTTTACGGTAAGGGGATGATACATTTGTCAGATAAATTCAGGGTGATTGTACTATGCCAATGGGCAATGACATTTTAATTTCAGAACCTTTTAAATGTCCAGGCTTGATTATATAAAACACATTTACAATTATGATCTTGCAGTGAGTTTTATCATATGGCTTTATAGTATAAAAATATTGTTTTAAGTTCAGCTATTATAAAGAACATATTTAAAAAAAAGATAAAAGTTCACTTTGTTAGTACATTCTGCAAATTGGATTGTAAGCTCTGCTGACTGGTATTCCCTTTTTATCCCATCTACTTTTTATATATAGAATAACGTCATCCTTGTATCTGATACGTGTATGATCCAATATTATCGGAACTGTGCAGTATTTTTGGTTATTTGATTTAATGTTTTCCTTGTTGGTCAATGGCATTTTAAATACAGATGTAACATTCACAACGTTCTAAAATACCACTATGCGGTTCCAACAGTAACCGCTATGACAACCTGTGTATTCTTATGAAGTAGTGCATCTTGTTGACACATTTCCTGTAATCTATATGTGGTGGAGCCTGATGAGTGCCTTCTCATCCATTGAATACTAAATAAATAAATAAAAACCTAAAACTGTTATCCTGACCCATCTCCGTGCAATGTGAAACTACAAGTCCCTAGGTTGCATTTATACAGTTAACACCAAGTCACATCTACTGTGGGCTCTATACATGTTCGGGAAGCAGTCACACAACCCGTACCCACTGAGAATAAACTGCTGTAGGAAGGAGTTGGCCAACAAAGTCTCTCTCCCCCCAATGTGGTCTCACATTATAGAGCCGAAAACTTTAGAGATGACCAGTTGGCTGTGGGCCACAGCAACAGATATGGAACTAAAAATTAAGCCTGAAAGGTTCTGGTGAAAAATCTGTAAAACTTTTAAATGTAGACTAAAATATAAGCTGAATGTTCTAGAACCCATCCCTATAGAATGACCAGGTCAATTTTCGAAGTGTCTCTTTTTTCCTATGTTCTCCTAAACTAGAGCAATGTTGAAAAATATTTAATTGTGCGACTAATATGACCATGTAGAGTAATGACATATCCTTCTGCATGATGGATGGTTTTGGCAGTGTCTCGGATAAGACTTGTAGATGGGAGACGTGCTGGGGAGATGAGACAGATGGTACCATATATACACACACAGGTCTCCGCAGGTAATCACATATGTGGCTAGGAATATTCTGGTACATGCAGAAAAAAATTTCTTCTGCCACATTCTGCATTTACTTTTAGTTAAGACTGAAGCTATTAACTATTTATTAATTCNAGAGATGTAGAGTATACATTCAATACATGAATGTTAACTCCAAATTGCCTGATATACTTTTTCTGTTGTCAATTTGCTGCATTCCATGTAAAAAAGAAAAACAGATAGTCTGGCAAAAGGGAGCATGACCAATGGTAATTTTTGCGTGTAGGTGAAACAAAGGGTTAATAGCAGGAATATAGCCGTTAGGGGAGTTTGCAGAAACTGTGAAATCTCTGTGAAATCTGCCTTCCGAGAGCTGCAACGACTGCATAGATAAAAACTGTCACATCGTGTACATCACTCTTCAGATATTCATTGTTTTATGTTAAGTCGGAGTAATTTAAAAGTTCTGCTATTTCCGCTTTCACCTCACTGGATTAGCTATTGAAAGTAGCTCGAAAATAATTTCAGACATGGGAAAGCGCCATTAAGGGATCGATTATGGAGACACCTCATCAACTCTAGCATGTTTTCGGTGTCCCCACAGAGAATCACTGGTAACATATTAATAACTGCCACCTGTGGACCTTTCCATATATGTTAGTTAGTTATGAACACAACTGTGCTCCAGCAAGAAAACTTGGAAAACATGGACCATTGGTAGACCCCTAGGACAGTTTTGGCCACCACTGGTCTATAGGGATAAACATTTACCGGCATGGGACGCCGATCAGTCTCTGACCTCCCCTAGAAGTATCTCCCTGTAACATTGGCTCCTCCATCTCCTGAGGGGAATGTGTAAAATACTGTATAGGGATGGATATTAACTTAATAAAAGCAGTCGTTTTATGCATGCTATTTGCAAGCTGTAAGCTCGTACTGAGCATGGCTAGGACTTATTGGAGAGCTGGTTGGACAGATGCATGGAGTGTGATTTCCTTGTTTGCATGTGGAATTAGACATAGTACAGTAGGCTGGGTGACTCATTTAAATTTTACAGGCTAGGCTAAGGCCTTGTCATACATATTTCATTACGGATCTCTGGATCAATCTTGAATTCTCTGTGGGAATCCTGTATGACAGCAGGAAGTGGCATCCAGCCATGTGTTCAGTTTGTATGCAAACTGTTCCCCTGAGGGAAGAGCTGATCACATGGAAGCATGCCTCGTAACCCTGAGGAGAAGAGCTGATCACATGGAAGCATGCCTCGTTTCCCTGAGAAGAAGAGCTGGTCACATGGAAGCATGCCTCATAACCCTGAAGAGAAGATCCAGTCACATGGCCATGATAAGTCCTGAAAGCGCTTTAAGTTTCCAAGTCCAATGTCAGTAACTCTGAAAAGTTGCAGTTCTAACAGTAACAGCTAGGTGGCGTATCAATGCAGCAGATAACCTGTATGCTTCTACACATTAGTGCAGCCTTGACACATTTTTGATTCTGACACAATCCGAATATGGTGGATCGACGTGCTAGATGTCTCTACTTTAAAAGTAATAGACGAATACACTGTAATTATCAGTGATTAAATTTACCAGCCAGAACCCGTTTGCCAATTACAGATAGAGACTAATAATTCATTGTCAGCTTCTTTATTTTACTTCTAATGAAACTTAATGTATTGTCATTAAATCTAAAAATATAAAGTAAATTTAATCACCGTTTTTGTGATCTCTTTACTAACACAAAGAAATAAGAAAGGGATTAATTCAGTGGAACTTGAAATAGAAATTTAATTATGACTGATTAGAGACAAAACGACAGAATGTTTACAATCCTCCTCAAAATTAAGTTTAATCACCTAACAAATTACACTGACCTCAGCCGAAACATCTTTTCCTTGTAGAGCACTCTTCAGGACATTTTTATTTTGTACCACTGCTGCTTAATAAACACTAATGATCGGGTCCTTTTATCCTGTACAACAGTGAATGTGTGCACACAATATGCGTAAGATGGCTTGCTGGCACATACACTTATGACTGTAAAGCTGAGTTGGGTATATACAAGGGGCATATTTATATTACAAACATGCAAAGTTTGGTCAGGGGGGGGGGGTGAGGAATTTAAAGTGGACATAAACTGAAGTTGCAAGTGGACTCGGTTCAATAGAAGTGGGGGGAAGGAGAATGCATAAAGACCTATATTTTCTAAACTGCATGAATGGAAAAGTGGATATCAAGGGGTATATTTACTAAGCGGTGAGATTGAAAAGTGGGGATGTTACCCAAAGCAACCAATCAGATTTGAGTTCACATTCTCCAGTGTGTAAAATGAAACTGAGAGCTTGAATCTGATATGGGCAACATCCCCACTTGTATAGTATATAATATAAGCTTATATAGTATTTATATAGTATGTCTTACGGGTTTACTCTGCATCTGGTCCTAGGTTACAACTGAAAAAGTTAATCATAAAACATTCAAATAATAACAATTCAGACAATAAGGAAAGAGCTCCTCTCAGTGAAGCGTGAAGTGTATCCATGCAAAGGTTACTCTTGTAGACGGCATTGCATATTTATTGACAAGTAACAAAGACTTTATACTTTGAATATGTATTTTCTAACCACACAAATGTTGGTTTTAAGGAAATCGTGCACCAATATTAGTTAGGTTGGGAGCACACTAACATTTGTTCGAAGAGGAAGACACTCAAAAGTCCTGAAAAAGTGTTGAGCATATCATTTAAAATAGCACTGATCAAAATATTAAAACCACAAGTAAGCTAGCCATTCACCTACAACACGATGCTTTAATCATATATTGGATAATGGATTGAATAAACAAAGATTACATACAGGTTTATGCAGTATAGTATATGAGTTTCTTTTTTAAACCATACTGGTACAAAATATTATACCTGTATTGAATTCTGTATATACTCGAGTAGAAGCCTAGTTTGTGGCCCCCTTGGCTTATACTCGAGTCTTTGTCCTGGATGATGCAGAGATGTGAGCTCAGAGCTAAGATGGAGCTAAGGTAAAGGAGGGGGAGTGTGTGACACTAGCATGCAGCATGACACTCATACACCACACTGACCCACAGAGCTGACACAGGCATGATAGTGTGCTATATGTTTTACCACATGGCACAGGAGCTTTACATTGCCTTACATGCCTTATATTAACCCTGCACATGCGGGAAAGAGGGGGGACAGTACAGACAAATAGGGGAAGATCTATAGGAGCTCAGACCAGAGACAATCCAGTCCAATGGGGGCAATGATCCATCTACGACATGAGCCTTTCACAGGGGTGACAGACAGACATACTGTCACTAGCCGCCACGACTAGCGCGCGACTTCCGGGGGCTTACCTCTCCTCGTTACCGCGGCGTTCTGCGCATGCGCCAGCGGGATACTGTTTCCGGGGTCATGGCGTCCTGTTGACATGGTGAGGGCGCCTGCGGCCAATCAGCAACCGGCGGGAGGTTTAAAGGACCGGCAGTGGCTTCTCTTCACTGCCGGTTATAGCGTCGGTTGCAGCATAGCTGTTCTCTAGCTTGTCCCCTTCAGTCTTCCTGAAGTCCCTTGTCCTTCCTTCTGCTGTACCTTCCTTGGGTACTTCTGGTAACTCCTGTATTCTGTGTGCGCTCTGCTGAGTGTTGTTGTACTCCGGATACCTCTGTTTGTGTGCGCTCTGCTGAGTGCTATATTACACTGGTTAACATCTTGCGGTGTGCGCTCTGCTGAGTGTTGTAGTACTCCGGATACCTCTGTTTGTGTGCGCTCTGTTGTGTGCTGTACTATCTTGTGTATCATCCCGCTGTATGCGCTCTGCTGTGTGCTGTTTTACCTTGTGTATCACCGTGCTGTGTGCGCTCTGCTGAGTGTTGTGGTACTCTTGGTACCTTTGCCTGTGTGCGCTCTGCTGAGTGCTATATTCCACTTTTCGCTGTGTGCGCTCCCGTGAGTGCTATTTACACTGTGGGACATCCCGCGGTGTGTGCTCTGCTGAGTGATTTTAGTACGCTGTTACTTCTGTCTGTGTGTACACCCTTGGTGGAGTTTCGCTCTCACTGTGCTCCTGCTCTTGAGCTGTATCCTCTTCCTGTGCCATCTGCTATACCTTCCTGTTCTGTAGTGGTGCCTCCAGGTGTCACTAACTGGGGGCCGCGACCTGTAGGGTGCTTGCAGCTCCAGCCTATCCCCACCATTAGGGGCTCTAGTGAAGACAAGGCCCCGGTTAGACTCCGCGCCCCGGGAGGTGGCACCCGGTGCCGTAATACATACTGGTGGGGGAGGCTTATACTTGAGTCAATAAGTTATCCCAATAATTTCACCTAACAAATATGTGTAAGCATAGAGGAAACAAATAAACATTTATAAGTTCTGTAATATGACCTTTAACTTTTGCTTAGATATTTTGCAACCAGATTCAGGGAAGGGCTACTTCACAAGAAGGGTGTTAGTTGATCTGGTCTGCCCATTCCATTCCCCAAGTGGTTCTTATCTGCCGTAAGATTCTAAGTTTCTCTGTGGGGATGTCATTGCATCTGTGAATATGTATCACCCTGTACATCCAATTATGTCAGCTGAGAAAATATGTATACAGTCTTGCCTTATACTCGCTCATCTATATGTTAAACCTCTGTAATGCCATACTCCAAAGAAAACGGTTAAAATGCTTTAAACTCTAAAATTGACGGCACCGTGTTGCAAGCAAAGCTTTAAAAATAATCAGCATTTTTATTTCCTATTGATTTTGAACGGACAAATTATTTTAACTTTCCTGCTGTTTTGTGCATTAAAACTACTATTGTTTTATACTGTCGCTGAATCCTAATAGTGACTATTGTGACATGAATGAGAAGGCTGGGGTAATATTTCGAGTGTCAACAGTTCACAACTCATGGGACCGAAACAAGCTTGGAAAATTCAATCTTGTTCTCAGAGCTGGGAGTTTGGGGCTTGTTCCGTGGTTTAAAAAACAAAAGTGCCACTTTTGAGAATAGAAAAAGAGTGCATGCGTCAAAATGAACATCAAATGTCACCAACATTAACTGTTAATAACATATACTTTTTTTACTTTTACATTTTAAAACAGGGTTGCTTGGATACTAAACTGGACTGAACAAATATTTTCAATTCCATTTTACACTATTAAACAAGCCTGAAATGTTTCATATCCCAGCAAATGAATATTATGCATTAATTTAATTGTCTGCCACAATATATTATGTTTGCACATTATGTTTATTTGATAATCTAGAAACAATATTTTTCAATTAGTTCTGTTTCATCAAGTTCTGCATGCCTTCGGCTCGGTGAAGGTTACATTAAACCAAAAGTACGTTGCCGTGCTGAGTCTTATAATGAGAATGATAGTAAAAGTGGAGTGACCGAATACTCGTCAGTGTACACACATTCATAAAGTATCACCTTATGGGAAATCGCAGTATGGCTTTAAATTGAACTCCATGTGATGCAGAATTATTTAAATCTTCCCTATGATTCCTCTTTCTAGTGTGGAAAAGGAAAGGGATAGCGGGCCTGGTTCAGGGATTCTGGCGGCCGCAGCATAAAAAAAAACCCACAAACCAAATTTATTTATTTAAATAATATATATATATATTTTTTTTTAAACGCTTTTTTTTTTAAACTTAATGAGCCGGGTAATTATCTATAGGACATTACCTGCCTCTATGGCTCTGCGTTACGCCTGCACAATGTTCAGACAGGCTTAGCATTGCTAAAAGCACATATGGAAATGAGAAAAGGGATGTGGAACACCCCTTTTCTCATTTCCATATGCGACAGTCGCAAGGATACAGAGACAGGCTTTGCATCCGACATATGTCTGTCTGTCTGTCTGTCTGTCTGTCTGTCTGTCTGTCTGTCTGTCTATATATATAATTTTTTTTTTTTTTTTTTTTTTAAATACCAACACTTGATTTTACATAAGGACAATTCAGAACAGGGTAAACAAAATTCAATTGTAAAATATATTAATAATCTTTATTCCGCAATATTTAAAAATCACACATATTTAAATATATGTAGAGAGAGATCGGCTGCAGTATTTCTACTTTCATTGTACATTCGCATGAAAAACAGGCCGATCCATTATCCTCTCCATTACATTTATATTATACATGATATTTTATAGAGTAGCGCTAGTATGTACTAATTTTCTGTTTGCATTTATAATTAGTTTCTTGGGTCATATCCCATCCAAAGCAGGACTCGAAGTAGGGGCTGTATATGAGGTATGCCATACAGTCAATTCTCCCATGTGCCATTACCTGTTCTGTATTCCAGTTATGGGCATCTTTATATACATCATGAACATTGAAAGATAAAGTAATGTAAAGGTTCATTAAATTCAATATAAATAAAGGCACAATATATAATGTGCGAACGATCCATGATATATCACTTTTAACTTAATTCCATTTTGTAAAGAAATATACAACACATTTAATCAGATTCATTTTGACTGATGTGCTTAGAAATTTTTCAGTTGTTTGACTTTTGTCGACAACAGATGTTTGAAAAGACATTTGAAAAGACAAGTGAAATTTCATACAGATGGCGTGACATATTGTATAACTCTTTTTGGTATTAAGAATTGTTTTTCAAGACAAATCTACTAACCAGAAATACTTTTTAAATACATTTTTTTTATAACCGCTTTCATTTTTTTGACCCAACAAAAATAGTTTACACAATTTTTTGAAATATTAGTTGGCGTTAATACCATTTTGATTATTTGAAAAGTTAATTCCGCTGTACTCCGCTTCATGGACGGACCCATGTCTGAAACATTACTCCACTCCAGAAAATCTGGGACGGGATTTAGAATCCTGACTTCCGCGCACAGAGTGAATCCATGGAAAGACCATGAATCATTACTGCGGACTACACTGGAGAGATCGCATAGGGGGTGGAGCGCCATTTTCGGTGCTGTGAAGTTACTGTGTAGATGTCATTATGTTGTCGATTTTAATGTCTTTTGGTTTTCTTTTCTGCACTGATCACATGTTCTCTTCTCTGCTGCTTCATACTGTCTTTGACATCCTTGCAGGTTATGTCCCTTCTCTATTTAAACACCATTCACAGCTCTCTCCTTGTAAGAGCAACAAGTTATCATAGCCTGCTTACTACGCGTACTACGAGCCTGCTCATGTGTCCTGACTCCCTGGCTCTTGCTCTCTGTATCTTTGTGTCATGTTCCTATGTTCCTTAGTTCCAGTGTTCTGTGTTCCTGTTCTTGGAAATTCCTTGTTCTGTTGTCATTTTCCTGTACCTGAACCTACCTTCGCTTCACCCAGATCTTGCCAAGGGCCCAAATCTGTTTCTTACGGCAGCTTCCACTAGTGTCACTGTTGAGTCGAGTGTCATGCCGCCAGGGCTGGGCCCCCATCTGCCTTGGCCAGGGACAGATGGGGGCCTGGCTGTCCCCCCCTAATGGCAGCTCTGAGAGTGACAGTAGAATTGGGCCGCTAAATAGATTGAAACAGCTACCTGTTCAGTCTGTTCCGTGTTCTTGATCCCTGATTGCAATTGCCAGGTCTACCCAATACAATGTGCTGTATGGCCAATCCCTTCTGATGCACGCCAATATGGACCAATTTACCCCCACACCCAATGCAGAGAAATACATCAAATACGTCATAACTGAATTTACAAAATAATAACGGTGGATTAAATCTAGAAAAGAAAAGATGTTTTGGTGGATATTATACATGTAATTATACAATGTAATGTACTTCATATTATAACGTATTGTAGCACTGGAATGCAGTATAATATAAAACTATTCATTTGGCTGTTGATATGAAGTATTTTCTGATAAGACATACTGTATAGCTATTCATATGAACACTTCTGGGGTTACATATGGGTAACATTACATTTTGTATTCATTTAATTTGTTCATGTCTTCTGCTGAACAGAACATCTGCCACTAAATACTGCAGTGAGGGTAAGATATTGCATTTAGCGGCAATCTTTTCCTCTGGTGACTTTATTATTGCTTTTCTTATTTTCTTTGCATATTGCACATGCTGTGGAATTTTTTTTTTGTCTCCACGTAAAAGAACAGAATACATTTAACCATGAACTACCTAACCTTCGCTTTAGTCTAATTAGCTACTAGAAGCATTATTTTCAACGGTGTCTGTAATCTACATCGGAGTCTGTTGTAGACTTCCAAACGAGTGAGTGATTGGATAGCCAATGGCCAAACGTCCATGCGCATGCTTTTTAACTATTCTCAATCACATGGCGGACTGTCGTCAACCCATAATGCATTGCTTTAGCTTTTCCTTTAAAATTGCACTGAAATAAAGTTGAAAAGTAGTTTGGATGGACAAGTAAAAATAGGAATGCCTATAGTGTATATTGACACCAACCCAGTCCCTCTGTAAATGCAAATCAATTCGTTTTTCATTTATGAACTGGGTATTTGACTTCATGTTAGAAAACCCTGCACCCTGTTGTTTTTTTTTTTGTTTTTTTTTACAGTTGTACAGATGTGAGATTTATAACATAACTAAAATGCCGCCATGTCGCGGTATACATGGCTGTCTCCTCCGCCACACATAGATTTCGGGAAATGTCTCAAAAGGCTGCACTAATGCGTAACGGCACACAGGTTGTCCTGCCATTGGCAATGGTTATCTTCTGCATTGATACGCCACCTAGCTGTTACTGTTGGCACTGCAACTTTTCAGAGTTACAGACAGCATAGTGCAAAAGCATATATTACCAGTTAAGGTCTAGGGTCAATATTGAGTTTTTTTTTTAATAATGGGCACACGGGATTGTCCATGTGGCTTTTATTTGCAGTCTTTCTATGTTTCTTCTGATATGGTTTTTTCTTTCACTTTATTTCTTCAACTTTAAAAGCAAATCACTACCTCTTCAAAACAGACCTATAACAAAACAAAACAACATAGTCTATTAACAAAATATGCAGCATCTCGGCAAAACTGCCAAATAAAAGGTCACATATACAATGCATGTGAGAATTAAGAAAGTATGGGTTACTCCACTAGACCTCCGCTATTAATAAGTTACTGTAGACCGCGTTTCTTTTTTTATTCTTGTGAGAAATAGAAGTGAAGCTATGATGGTTCTTCTCCTGCAGCCCCACAACTGTTCATCTTACAAATAAACTCTGTCATGGCTACAGATATTGGAAATCTACTTGCTATAAAACTAGTAAATGTAGAGAGGAACCTTTCAAAGCTGAAATATGCTATTCATCAGTACTTTGTGCCATGCAATAAAAAATGATAACATATACTGGTTCTGGCAGCTGTACNGTAAAAAAAAACCATGATATAGCAAAGACCAGAACGTTGACTGTATCATTGTCATATAGGTTCTGTCAGAAAGCAGGTAGCATGCTGGCAGTTTTAATGACATAAAACTCCAGAAAACTCATAAAATAGCAACAACAATAAAATAAAAATATAATAAAATAAACAGATTGATCACTTTGACCCTGTTCCCATTTCTCTTCTCCAATCTGTGTTCCCACTCCCCAACTGCTCATGTTAACAACCCTATCAGATTGAAAAATGCTGATTAGTTGACCCGGTCACCAATCTAGTGTCGTTGCAGATTATGTGCTGCATTCTAACCATTACTGGAACATACTACATCGGCTTGCACCCATGATCATCTTAGCCCCATGTTGTGGAAAAAGTAGTGGGTTTGACAATTTTCCACACTGGATTCTTAGTACCTATTAGCAATAAAATGTGTACACAGGGGAGAAGACCGGCTAGGGGAAATCAATGTGTTGCTCAATCAAAGCAAGTCACGGTTCATATGTACAAACGAATCAAATTTCGATGTATATGCATTCTCCATGTGCATATTGACTATGACTATTTATATTTCATACACAGAATTAGTTTTCCTTATCATTTGTATTGATCTTAAAACAATGAGCATTGAAAGGTTGAATTATATAAAGTATAAATTACTTTCTGGGGGGTGTAATATTAACACCATATTTTATATATATATATATATATAATACACACACACACACTTAGTTAACAAAAAAGTTATGTAGTGGTTAAGAAGTCATGTTTCTGGAGAGTTGAAATGAGATGTTTTGGAAAAGTATGGAACTACATTACATTACATATCTGGTGGTGAAGAGGAGATTCAAACCAGCCGCGAGCGCGAGTCTAACTAGCTTAGGGTTTACCAGAGCCCCAGATGGTGAGGATGGACTTGACTGCAGATTGCATTCCTGCCTGGCTGGTTCTAGGATCTGGGTGAAATAAATGGGACAGCAGGTGCAGGACATATAAACAAGGGAGTGTTCCAAGGACAGGAACATCAGGACTTAAGGAACAGGACTCAAGGATAACCATATTTCAAGATGTACAAAGGTTCTGGGAGTCAGGACACTGGAGCAGGCTCAAGGACACAGTCAGAAGGCTATGATAACTTGCTACTCTGATGAAGACAAAGGACTATATTTACTAAGTGGTGAGATTGCAGTGAGATTGAAAAGTGGGGATGTTACCCGTAGCAAGATTAGAGTTCACATTCTCCAGTGTGTAAAATGAAACTGAGAGCTTGAATCTGATTGGTTGTTATGGGCAACATCCCCACTTTTCAATCTCACTGCAATCTCACTGCTTAGTAAATTTAGGCAAAGCTGATAATTATAATTAAATAGAAAATGGGCACATCTGGTGATGAGGTCAGAAAGCAATGAGAAGAAACAGAAACAGACCAGGGATTCTGGAGCAGCACAGAAGAGATCATGTAAACAAAAAGTTGTCATGACTGGAGGCAAAGAGGGCAGGTGTGGCTTTGTTTAAGGAGGTGGAGTTAGAACAGGACAGGATCAGGTGGTACTTATTTGTTCCGGGCCTCTGCCTGTCCAATGGTGGGAGGTATCTCTTCCATATGTTCAGATATCATTTTTTTTTTTTTTATTTTATTTTATTTTTTTACCATAGAGTCAATGCTTACTTGACCCTCCTCACAGTTACACAATGATTACTATATGGCGGAAAACTTTCTTACACTGTTTGGCAGCTAAATTAGAATGTGTCTAAAAATACCTTAATGACGCCAATCTGAATACGGTAAATAACATCTGACCTGACACTAATGAAGAGAATATAATTCCACTAGAAATATAATTACACCTATGCTAATTAGATTGATTAACTGAGTTTTAGTAGTTTAATCATTATGAAAATATTTCAAGTGAAACTTTACTTTAACTTTGAAGTTATATTATATTTCTTGTAAGCCCTGGGCCTTCATTGGCCTTTACTTGAGTTATTTCGTGTTTTTATCATTGTTTTACATGCTTTTTAGGTAAATATATGAATTTAGTAAAATAGAAGAATATTGGAGATATTTCCAAATAGGAAAGAGGAGCAATACACTTAATAATCTTATAAGGCTTCAAATTTAAGTAGCATGCAAAATCATGTGATGGGGTCGACTATAGAAGCTCCACCATACCTGTCCAATAAACAGTGCAGATAAATGCTGGGTTTGCCAAACTATGACTGAACTACCCGGTTAGTGTGTTCAGTGTGAACGGCGTTAAATTACTACTAACTACCCTGGTTCAGTGTTAACGGTGTTGACCAGGGTAGTTTGTGAATTACCAGAGTAATTCAGCACTGTGAACAGGGTTAATTACCAGGGTAATTCAGATCCACAGCTAACAACCCTAATAGCCCTCTGTGTGAATAGGGTATTACTGATAAAGACATGCAAACATCCCATTTACATTTCCAGATGCCTATGCTCATGTGCAATAATAATATAGCAATCCAGTTGTGTACAATGTATTAAGCATAGAGGTTCTATAAGGTGATGGTGGTAAAGGGCAGAACATTTTCTATTGGTTCTAGGTACGTAATATAACAATATAGGCAGAACTGTCATTAGATTATTATGCTATTCTCCGTAGGCCATTTCAAAGCAGTTAGAGTATAGAGTTTCTGAATCAGTAACAGCTGTCTCCGTTGCCTCCCACTATTAGCTCAGTCATTCTCAATATTCTGCTGCATCAGTTGCTGGTGTATCGCCTTATTGTCATATTAACGTGATCATAGTCATCATTACTGCATTTTTCCTGATATTCCTTCGTAATCCCGTCAGTAATTTATTCCGACTCATAAAAGAAATGCATGCTGTGCTTTACCTCATGTTTGACAGAACAAATTGCAATGTTGAATAGGCCAAAGCCTTTGGGATATCTATGAAAAGGCATGTAGTAAAGATCAATTAGGGGGCTCATGAGTATTTTGTATATAAACACTGAATGATATATTAGGAGCCATGTCACATGCTGCTAGCTTGTGAGAAATGCAGGCGCTACGTATATGTAGGAGAAGAAGGGAATAAGACGTTTTATTAAATGGTATTTAAATCAATGCTGGTATTTAGTGTTATAGATCAAGGGAGTTTATCCAAATAGATGTGACCGTGAGATTGTGGTTAACGTTAAGAAAATACATCAATTGGACTGTGTTCTTCTGCTATTTTTTATAATTATATCGCCTTATCAATTTTTTGTGGTGAAAGTCCCCCCCCCCCCCCTCGGCTTATACTCGAGTCATTGTCCTGGAAGATGCAGGGATGTGAGCACACTGCTGGGTCTGTGTTACTGGTATTAGACCACATAGCCGAATCTGGCTTGAACCTTCTTAGATCTCCTGTGTGGAGGCATGGCAGCGTTTTCCTCTCTGTCCCCAGATACCAGAGCTGAACACATTGCTCAGAGCTAAGATGGAGCTAAGGTAAAGGAGGGGGAGAGGGTGTGACACTGGAAGGCAGCATGCCACTCACCCACCACACTGACCCACAGAGCAGGCACAGGCATGATAGTGTGCTGTATGGGTTACGCCATGGCACAGGAGCTTTACATTCCTTATATGCCTTATATTAACCCTGCACATTTAAGAAAGAGGGTCACAATAGAGAGAGAGGAATATCTATAGGAGTTGGCACATAGAGACTATATAGAGTCCTATGGGAGCAATGATCCATCAGTGACATGAGCCTTTCACAGGGGTGACAGACAGACATTCTGGAGGGGGGGGATTATACTCAAGTCAATAAGTTATCCCAGTTTATTTTATGTGAAATTAGGTACATCGGCTTATATTCGGGTAGACTCATAGTATATATATATGGTACAAATAAACTAGGGACAACTAATCAGCAACCCACCAGCATGTTTAGGGATGTGAAAGGAAACCGGAGCACCCAGAAGAAACCCAGGCAGACACAGGGAGAACATACAAACCCCATCCGTGTTGCCTTATGAACTGTGTATGGTTCAGCTTTTGACAAAATGTTAACTGCCCCATCCTAAGACTGTCCGAGAAGTATTTATCTATGTAATCGCTAGAGATTATGTATTGTTACCCTTTAAATACAGTATATGTGTGTCGAGGTATATCCTGCTCAGTGTTATTCTTGCTGTAGTCAGTTGCTTTAATGCATTTGCTGCCTAATTATATTTCAAACAAGTACAGCAGGGTGTGCAACCAGAGGAATATGATGAATTTTTAATGAGAAAACATATCTACATTGCCATGTAATACAGTGGAACATTGCTATTAAAACAGTACACGGAGTAAAATCTGTGCTCGTTCATCAGATGCTTTTTGCAGCAGTATATTTTTCTGGTTACATTACCCATGAACTTTATACACTCCACATGTAAATGATATAGAATAGAAAATATGGCGCAAAATAAAAAATAAAAATGCTATTTTTCTTATTGTAATGAATAACACTTGTTTTATGGACGTCCATTGCTGAGGGGCCAGTTTAAAGTCATANATATTGATATTCTGAGAGGGACGAGATTCAAAATTCATCCTGAAGGACAACATGCCTGCCGGTGGGAATCCCTGGCATTGTGTCTTCATAAATATTGCAAGGTTTTATTGTATTTATTTTTTTTTTGCACGTCTTTGTATTTAACAGGCATTCACGTTAAACTAGGTCCAGTCAATGCTGATTGTATATCAATGAACATTGTGTTTCATGTTGCAGAGATCAGGTTTCAAGTGTTTATTGCAGATACTCCAGGATGGGATTTTCATTAAAGCGGTTAAAGTTCATGTATTGATTGATAAATTAAGCTGGCTACCTGCTATATAATACAATTATCAGCTGATCAGTCTGCTTATGGTGAAGCGCGTGGCATGGATCGATCTGTCAGAATGACAGCCTACTGTCCGAATGCAGTCAGACAATAATTGTCTCATTTAAGATTCCAGAATGATCCAAATGCCGATGGGCCAAGCCTAAGAGGCTCCNATGTCTGTTGCAGGTTATCGGCCATTATGTGTCCAATATGTAGTGACCCCCGAGACTGTAGCTTTATGTAAGGCTCTACGTCTCTGCCAGGTCTTTCTGTAAAATCTGGGCCCCTTGGACATCCTATTTTGGGACCTCTCTCCCTTTATTCTTTTGACTAGTAATGGGAATGAGGATGAAAATGATTTGGAATTGTCATATTCTGTATGCCCATGGAACCATTTATCATAAGCAGTATGCTGTTATAACTGAAACAGTGAGCCCTATATCTCCGACCACCCTGCCCTGTTGGTAGGAGATGTGGTTTTACTCCTGGTCTTGAATGTTGTTTCAGTGTTGTTTTATAGACTGTTGGATCAGTATATAAATATATTATTTTGGCAGGTAGATGAGTGACAGGACAAGACAACAGAAGTGTTCATATGCAAAGTCTGTCTAAGAACTACTTCAATAGACGTTTCAAAAGGAGGAGACNAGTAAGCAATAGAACATGTACAAGTTAATAAATACAAGTTCANGATTGTGTAAGATATATAGCACTTAAATGTAACATAAAATAACCATTAATGGCTTTCACGTACTAGATAATCTGACAAGAACAGTTACATATGTAGCTTGTCATATAAAATGTTCTGGCTAATTTAATCAGAGCTTAATGTACAATTTATGAACTCTGTCTCTAATATACTGTATATCATGCCTTTTTTATCTTTATAGCATTACACTTATCACTTTCTTTATATTGACTAGTATTAACGATGTAATGTAAAGACTAAATGTGACACTATTTTTTATTGTATTATTTCTATAAAATATAATATGCCAATTCAGATAGCATTTAATGCCTGGATTGTTTGTTACTGTCATTACTGGTATCACAATGAAAACAAGTTTTACAGAAATATTTTGGACACTGAAAGAATTTCTAATGTTTTTGAAAAGATTCATTCAAGATTTAGTGAGTATATTGGTCTTGAGAGCCCATAAAAAGCTATAGAGGAAGATGAATCTTGCTGATAGAAAGTGCGTTTCGGTAGCAGAAAGGTCATTAGCAGAGTAAAGATGCTAAGGGGAAATGTGCAGAGAAGTGAAGCTACAGATGTNAGGCCTTATCTAGACCTAAAAGCATATTCTGTACTTTAACCTTCACAACAGAAGATAACGCACAGAATTTGGTATCNTAGCTTCTGCGCATATGAGAACAGTGCAACCTCCATGATCTCTAATGTTCAGAGGGTATTTAAAAGTGTTGAGTATTTTGCTTGTAAAGCTGTTTGGAATATTGGATGTAAGCGTCGGCCAAATGTACTAGGCAACCAAGGGGGTTACATTCCCAGACTATTTATTTTAAAGCTAAAACATAACAGCCGTAACAGCCGTAGATTTCAATGGTAGCTGCGGAGTGATGCTGCCGTGACCTAAGGCCATGTCAGCATTATTCGCTNTCCAGAGTGCATTGNAGAGGATGGAGGAGAGAGAAGAAGNNACGGTGAGAAGACAACAGGTAAGAAAATAAATAAATCAAAGTAATGTATAGGATATATATACGGGTGAGATGTGTGATAAATACGATAGATAGACGTGGGAAAGGGGCCTATATAGGGAGATTAAATTAAAAAAACCTTACTGTATTACTGACATGACTAGGCACACCCATCATGCATATCTCATACTAAGGGCAGGTGCTAGGTCTCTGGGCACCTTAGGCGAGACTTAGCACGACACCCCCCTACAAAACCTCTCCAGTATTTAGTGCCAGGGACTGGATGGGCTGGGGCAATGTCAGCCATTTCTTATCCCTCTGATTATGTTGTGAACCTCTTACAGTAAAACACAATACAANACTTTTGTGCCTTTTAAAGCTAATGCAATAAGTAACAATAATAAAAAAAAATAAAATCTCATTATGTTATCAGATTTTAAANGATAACCCAATATATCAGCCAGCTCTCAAACTGCATTACATATTTGTAATACTATTATTCTTTATTAGTATTTACTGCATGACAGTGGGGAATCAAATGTTAATTAAGTAAGAATTCTATTTTACCTCGTGAGTTAAAAATAACAAAGCATTTAGCAATCATAAAGCCAGATGTTAGCATTTCTTTATTTCTTCTTCTGTGCTTGTAATTGGTATTGAAATGCAAATAAGACAAATACAACCATGCTAAACATTGATTTATAGATTGCCATCTGTTTATATTATTATGAGATTGAATTTGTATATTAGAAATTAGATATTGGGTAGATATTAGAAAATGGTAGATATTAGATAGAGGGATAGAAATTGGATAGATNGATAGAAATAAGATATAAGATAGATGGTAGATATTGGATGAATGGACAGACAGACATTAGAAAGATGGCAGTTATCAGACAGACATTAGAAAGTTGGTACAAATCAAACAGATAGATCTATCAATAGATAGATCTTATTGGGTAGATATTAGAAAAATGACAGATATTAGATAGATGGTAGATATTGGATGGATGGGTCCAGAAGGGGTGGTACTTATCTCTATACCCTCACTTTAAAATACCCATTTTGAGCCCAGAGATAGATATTACNATAGATTAATATTGGATAGATAAAAAGGTTTATATATTTCTTGGACTTCACCTCCTTCATATATATTAGACAAAACCTATCTGCTGCAATAATGTGTTTTAATGATANAACTGAAATTTGTTATCTATACATAATATATTACTACATAATATGTAATAAAGACTTAGGCCTAAATTTGCTAAACTGCAGGATTGGAAAAGTGGGGATGTTGCCCATAACAACCAAT
>JABWIB010000219.1:79837-96788 GCA_016617825.1 Platyplectrum ornatum | reverse complement strand
ACTATTCTTTTTTACTATATTTATTTCTTTTAGGAACATAATGTATACTAATGTGTAATGTATCATCTAAATGTAGCATTCTCCCTATCCTATGATAAATCTTTTGGGACATTTCCAAGTTTTCATTTGTTGGCTCTGAATGATAACAGAAATCATTTTAACTGAATCTGTAATTCTCCACATCCCACATCAAAACTCATTAAAATATAAATTACCAGGAAATATTGCACGTTAAGGGTAGGGGAAAGGTTATATACGTGACTCTCTCATGAACTATGTTAATGCCAATAAGTGTATATTGCAAATTCTTAAGTATATAAATTATGTCAATATCTAATAGTAGAACATACAAGAATTATTTATATAATAAAAATTTAAATTAAATGTATTCCTAAAAAAAAGAAAATGACATTTCAGCCATAATTTTCATGTTTCCAAAAATAAGTTCAAATACCTTTTTTTTTTCTTCCATTTTGTAAAAGTTCATATTGTAACCTGAAAAGATGCTCATAAGGGCTGTCATATTATTTGATTATCATCTAAATAGATTTTTGTTTCTTGCATTTCCAGAACAAGAGCTTGAAAACAAAACTCTTATCAGGAAATAAGCTGTGTGGTCTCCGTGCAGAGGAGGTAAGTTTCTTTTCTTACTTACTGAACTTTTTTTAGTGCAGCAATCTCTCCAGCTCAACATAAAAACTGAGTGATGAATATCTAAATTACACATTTTGTTTTAATAAATACATATACAATGCCAATTTTAGAATTAAAACATTGTAGAATTAAAACAAAGTATATTTAAAAGGAAGTACATTATTTTTTTAAGAGAGAAAATTTGTTTGGAAAATTCATGGCAATAAATATAAATGTGATGAACTAGAATTTCAACAAATGTTCAATTAGATTATTTATTNTAATTTACGGGTTTAAGGAGATGTTGATTACAGGGATGCAAAATTATGATATACAGACACTGAACTGGTAATAGAAATTAGTTGAAAAATAAGATGAGGTAGCATGACCATAAATGAAAACCAAGGTTTCAAGGTAAATTGAGGGCCTCTGATGGTGAGAGGTTGATGCAATGGATGTAACAGATGCACCACTTGTTGTAGTTATCCAGGACGGGCAATAGGAGGATGCATGGAATGGGGGGTCTCTTGTTGTGGACCTTGACCTTGTAAGGGGTACTTGTACCTGCCTGCACTAGTAGGACATAGAGAAGCTCTAACGCAGGTGTGAGCTCTCTCTCTCTTAGAAAGGAAACATGGTTTGGTCATGATTAATGTTATGCCTGAGTTCAGTCTGACCTCTAATTCAGTCTTTAATTTGATCATTGTTTAGTTTAGGTAATTAATTAAATAGAAATGTCACTATTTGGTAATTGACCACATTTTAATGCAGTGTATTTTATCTGCATACACAGTAAAAAGTGGTCACCATCCAGCCATATACTAAAATAATAAGTTAATTAACATCACAACCTCATTATATTCCTGATAATAGTGAGCACTTCAAGGGATTCCTGTAGGCACACCCCAAACAGGGACACCAGCAGAGACCGTTGAGGCAACTCTCCTGTTGACCTTTTTAATTTATTTCCCTATATAGGGAGAATTGAAATAATTATTTCTGTTATATTGTTTTATTTTCGTTTTGCAGTCTAAACGGATACAAGCCCAACTGAAAGAACTTCGGTATGGAAAGAAGGACTTAGTTTCTAAGGTAAGCTCATTTTTATTATATTTTGCATTTACTTAAATCTTTCAGGACTCTGGATTAGAAAACTTTTTTATCTTCTAAGAATTGGCTATAGTAGAATATTCCCGAAAACTTTACAACCTGCTAACAATGGGCCAGATTCAGATCTTAGTCAAGAGTGGGCAAGACTAAGATGAATTGCAGGGACGTTAAATTTAATTAGTTGTAATCAGTATTACAGATGATGTTTCCAGCACAAGTCTAATAACAGTGCATCAGTATCTGAATCTGGTCCAATGTTTTCATAAATAGCATTCATACATGGAGTGGCAAACACTGTTTTAAGTTGTCAATCTCTGACAGCTTTCTTACAGTGCATGGAGAGTAACTACCATGCCCCACTCTCAACCAGACCACATCCATTNCATGTCCTATAGGTACACCCCTGCTCCCATACTGATCACCCTTCTTTGTTGCCCCTGCTAATTTCCCAATCGTCCCTCCCAGGCGTAAATGCATGATCTTGTCGAGCCAGCTTCAGTCTTTAGGAAGGTGACGTCTTTGAAATCCATAGAGAAAAAAAAAGCTGGCTGCTTCTTGCATGAAGCACTATGAAGCTAGTCTTAACCCCTTTAAACAAATTCATTAGAAATCGGCATTACTGAATAGATATGACAAAAGAGCAACTTGTACTGTTTAAAATGGACTTCATTTGAATTCATTAAACTCCTTTACAAGACCTTAATTCATGGACTGTATCTGTGCTTTGTATTTCTCCATGTCGTGGTGGCCAGAGTATTTTTAGAGAGCGATATCTGTGCAGAATATAGCTCATAGCATTTACATAATCTGTAGTATTTATTATGTATAGGGAAACATTGCATTTATGCAAATTCTGTCAAATATTCTCTAACTCAGAATTTTGCACTTGGGAGTTTATAGAGATTTGTCACAGATATGAAGCCATAAATCTCATTTTTAATATAGATACACAAAGAGCTAAAATCAGGATGTTGTAAATTATTCAAGTAACAGACATATAAAACATGTCCTTATTTGGCATTGTACGATATGGTATATTTATTGTACTTCTATTATTCTCCACTGTCTCTTCCTCAATGCCTACTAGGTTTTTCACTGATATCCCGTTCACACAGAGGCCTATTACCCGGGTAATTCAGTAAACTTCCCGGGTTGACAGAACTACCATGGTAGTGTACTCAGTGTGAACTGAGATAAAATTACTACTAACTATCCTGGTTCAGTATGAACGCTGTTGACCAGGGTAGTTTGTGAATTATCAGGGTACTTTGTGAATTACCAGGGTAATTAAGCACTGTGAACAGGGTTAATTACCAGGGCAATTCAGATCCCCAGCTAACAACCCTGCTCGTTAAAAAAAGATTTACCAGGGTATCGGGGTATCATTGGGACAATCTGGTAGATGGTCAAGACAGCAGGATAGTCACCCAAAAGCAGGACTGTCCCAAAATTGACCGTTGGAAGGCATGGTACAGCCATGATTCAATCTGGATCCTACATTTTATTTATATGCTTCATGTATAGATATAGTTGATACCTGACAAAGCATGTTGGAATGTGTAGCTTGACACTGTGAGGCACACTTTGCCTACCCCTGCGCTAAAATATTAATTAATTAAGGGGCCCATTCCCCCCCCTTCTAATAAGACGGCCATTCACCATCTTGCTCACCTAAAGTATGCACGGTTGGTAAGTGGGAAGATTTTAATTTTACAGTACCACTTGGTCCAATACCTCCTAAACTCATGCAATTTTAAAGACAGCACTGATAAGAATACTGAGGTCCAAAATAGTAAAATGTAAACTAAAATAATTGTTATTTTGTTTTACTTTTTCTACATTCATCAGCTTTCTGATTTTACTGTATTAAAAAAAACAGATTTCACCCTTGAATCCACGGCATGGAATTTTAAGACTAGAATATTTACCACCCACCTGTCTAACAACCCCGGGATAAAATTTGGTAGTCCTCCCCGAACGTGTCACGTTGAAATTCATATCAACTCAGTATATATAATGATGGAGATGTGATCTTTAGAATGTGGCTATACATTGTTTTGGGTGTTTTTTAGTTTTGTTACCTAGGGGTATCTTTTGACAGATACAAGCATATTTATATCACTCTATTATGTGTTAGCTCAAGTTGTTTTCTTACAAGCGATAAGTTACGGTCTGCAGAATCCCCAGGAAGACAGTTATTTGCTAAAGAATTTATATAGGTACGATAATTAGATCACATCTCNCACTAAATATTTTATCTCTGGATGATATTCCTGAATATTTTAACTATTAAAACAAGTCTGACTCCACTTCATTTTCTGAATGTCTGAGAGGATGGAATGTGGGGTTTTTATGTTTACACAATGCTAGATTTATTTTCAGCCTTTATGCACTGTCGACTGAATGTCATATAACTTTGTGTCATATAAGTTCAATTGATGACAATAAAACATTGGAGACGATGAAGTGTTCTATTATCTATACAATACTCTACAGTAGCTCAACGTGAGGTTTGTCGAATTGTCATCCTGAGTCGTCAAGTAGGAATAAATGTACTTGGAACACTTGGGTTTGATTAACTTTATCTTTAAGCATGCATAAAATATAATGGAACAAGTTATTTCATGATGAGATGTGCCAATCAAGTCATCTTGCTGAGCACAGTCACTTCTCCTCCTTCCCTGATATTGGGACCTTTTTTCCCAGGGGATAGTCATCTCTTTTCTTGGCCACAAACTTCCGGCAATAATCATTTCTGTAGTGGATGACCAGCTAATGTATCCAAATTCCTTGGGCAAACCTAACCTCATAGGGCTGGATTCAGCTTTTCACTCTCATGACTTACACTCATGAGTTACACTCTCATGGGTAAAACCATGTTGAATTGCAGGGGAGGTAAAATAAATGTCAGTGTTTGCATGCAGGGAGAATACTTTTTTTTTTGCATGTTGCACACAGATACTGACCAGCGTTACTGTTACACTGTTATTAGACTTGTGCTAGGAAACACATCAGCTGTCACCTGTTATGCTGATTGCAACTAATTAAATTTATCTCCCCTGCAATTCAACATGGTTTTACCCATGAGAGTGTAACTCATGAGTGTAAGTCGTGAGAGTGAAAAGCTGAATCCAGCCCATAGTCACAAAGTAACTCTATCTCTGAAGAAATGCTGATCAGTGCAAGTTGCGTACACAGGTGTCTTGTAAGAGGAACGTTTCTCCTCTCCCCTCCTCGCACAGGCAGACTTGACAGCATTTACACCGCTATATTCTTATCTTAAGCCCCCATACTAATTGGCAGTCATATGAACTGCTAATCCACACAAAAATCTTACCCCATAGCTATGTCTGTAAATCCACATTTCAGGTGAGTGGAGGGGATCGCCCATCATATGGATCTCCTAGCATACAGAACTGCATTAGAAGATCAGTAACATCTGGCATGGCCACACGTTGTGAACATAGCAGCTTGCAGAAATTTAGTATCCTGCAGAGTTCTGAGTCCAACTCTCAGTGTCGTATTTCTGGGACTAGACAATACATCAAGTGTTGTAGGTATATAATGGTGTTTTTTTGAGGGACAATAATGTTGAGAGTCATGATGTTACATAAACACCAAACCAGCATGATCATTTTAAAAAAGTTCAGCGCTACATTGTATACTGTCATGTGATTGGTTGGTTACTTGAAGTTCTTAAACAATGTTATATGGTAATCGTTGCTGCTAAAGGCTATTCAATAAATTGCTTACACATTAAGGATCATTGCTGATGGAATCCATACACAATGCCAGATACCTACAGCATTCTGAACTTCCTCATGGGTAAGGGGTGGCTACTTCCTTGGCTTGTATGGAGTTAGGATAGTAGGACCTTAGTTTAGAATTTCCATGTCGCTGGTATATACTACAATTATTGTAACGGCTAATACCATTACAGTCCAGGGGCATAACAAGGCAGACACAAGGCTGGAAATGGGCTGGGTGGGACAGGGCTAAACACTGCGATTTCGGTAAAACACTGGACAGCATCGAATGCCACCCCTGTAGCTCCCATTACATTTCATGGCTCACATAAAATTTTCTTCATCTCAAGTGTTATTTTGGACCCCTCAAACAGAAATCTCATTGTCTGTGTCTTATAGACACATAGGGGTATATTTATTAAGCGGTGAGATTGCAGTTAGATTGACAAGTGGGGATGTTGCCCATGGCAATCAGATTCAAGCTCTGTTTCATTTTAAACGCTGGAGAATGTGAACTCAAATCTGATTGGTTGCTATGGGCAACATCCCCACTTTTCAATCTCACTGCAAACTCCCCACTTAGTAAATATACCCCATAGTGTCCTAAGGCCTCTCTATGTGCATCTATTATCATGATCCTGTTTCCTCTTCCCATTCGTGTATCCTTACTTAATCCTCTATGTTAACATCAAGCTTAGATAAATGCCCCAGCAGCAAGTTTTGTCCCTTAAGCTTAGACACACTTCAGCATCTTTAAGTTGTGTTGCATGCAGTAATATTTAAATAATGAAACTGTAACTCATCTTTAAATTTAGAAATTGTAAAATGCTAAAAAAAAGAAGTAATATGATGGCGCTATATAATGGCAATAAATAATGAATAAATCTATTAATGAAAAGTGAACAAAGTCATTCACTATTTTTTTTTTAAGTAGACTAAATGTTGTCTTGAAAAGGTCAAATGTTGGAGGAGCATAAATTTTGCAGACCCATTAAATGCCTTTATACCACATGCTAAATGACTACAATGGCCGTCATTTTGAACTGATGATAAAACATTATTTTGAAACCCCCCATTAAAAGAATAACTCAATGTTTTCAGAATGAATAGCACAGGCTTGGTAGCATTTGTTCGACTGTCAGCAGTTGAGAAAGTTAATACTTTTTGTGAAAGCGAGAAATAAATGGTCTTCTATTTCAAAAATGTCAAAGCGCCAGGAACACTACATTTAGGAAATGTGCTAAAACACCATGCCATGACTAATAAAGTCACATAAAACGTATTCACAGCACCGATGCTGATGAGACCGCTGTCAGTACAGATGCATCAGCAATACTTTTCGTTTTGGAATTAATTGTTTCACAATGGGAAAACAATATTAAATTCAATATTGTAATTCATCAAATGCATTTTGTAACACCACATTAGTCTATCATATGTTATGTTTCCCTTGCTTAAGTAGTTTAATAAGTTTAAGTTTCTTTTTACATTTCATAAAAAAAAAAAAAAGAAAAAAATATGGAAATCATAAACATAAATCCTGGTCTGTCCAACCTCTCACTAGTGCATATAGGTGACTCACTTGCTAAAGTGTAAGCATCTAATGCATCAGTGTAAAGCACAGAGCTTACCGGTACTGACAAAATAGCAGTGGCTCTAATCTTATCCGCAGACAGTGACAACTGCCTCACAGCCTTTTACATATGTCTCACAAGTATAACTCCTAACCCTGAAGACCAGAGATGACACCTGCCCTCACTCTCCATTCATAGCCCCAGGGACCCTTTACACAGCTAATAGCAAAGCCAAACAACACTCCTTACCCTGGATATTAAAACACACCAAGTTAAATAAGTAGGTGTACTGTTTATTCCGATTCTATATATTTTATTATTCCTTGAAAGTGTCTCAAGTGTGCCGCTTGTTTATCTCATTCAGCGATGAAGAGACCTAGATGATTAATACCTGTGACATTCCAGATTCACCACACATGCACGCTGTGCTATCTAAGTGTTGCTTAGAGCCTCTCACTCTACTTCCTTTTTCTAATAACCATCAAGATGCATGAAGAATTACATCTGCATCTCTAATAAGCTTCTGAATCTCATTATGAAGCTGCCTTTGTTGCCTTGGGATGCCCTGAAGAGTTCTTCAGCTTGTACATATCTTCCTTTCATTTTGAAATTAGTGGTTAAACTAAGCTATGTGGGTATACCATTACAAGAATCCTATTAGGAAATGTATAGTAATTCATAATTCCTACCTGCAATACATATCACTGGGCTCAGCAGCTGTTGTTTAAAACACAATGCCAGCCTTCTGTACGTTGCTGTTCACAAACAGCTAAGAAGACGTGGGTGATGGGATTAGTTTCACATGAAATCATGGGGTCATCACTCAAAGAGAGAAGAAAAAAGCCAACTATAAAAGTTACTAATTACCAATGGGTTATAGGGGTTTGATTCCCCCCAACATGACTGCTGCAAGAGTATGCTGTTATTTTCAAATAGTTTACAGGTCTGGTTTTCACTGAAGCCCCTGATGATGAGGGCGGACTTGGTTGCAGACCTTATTGCCAGCTGTGGCCCTAAGGGGACTGTACCGGAAGTGAACGCACAACCAAACCAAAGGAAAGGTGCTGTTATGTTATCTTAATTGCCTTGTAGATCCTAGGAAAAGCAATTCACAGGGCCCCTACCGAATAGTTCACAGGAATATAATGAGTGCTGTTTCCAATTCCAGAATCCAGTGTAAACTTGGTATTTTCTTCCCTGAAGAATGGTCCATCATACACATTCATCCAAGCTGCCTATCACTCCATAGTACCCAAAAGTAAAACTGGTTGTACTTTGGGAGTCTTGTGACAGTAATAACAAGAATTTGTTCTAGAGCGGGACCTTCTTCTCAACCATGGTACTCAAGTACCACTAAGAGTGGTATCTCTGTCCACATCACTGAAGAATAAAGCAAGGATCCAGGATTATAATCCGTGTCCCCATAACCTAACTCCACTTTCTCTGTCTCTGACAGAAGCAATCTGAAGAGTTATAAATGCATAGCTAACAGCCATGTTTTTTTCCTGGGTATGGTCTGAACCATACCCAGGTAACATCTGCTTTTTTGTGCACAAGGGCACCAAGAATCATGGGACCCTGGGTTCTGTCCCCAGACTAGTAGGGCAAGTCTCATCTGATATTGAGTACCTTCATCTTATCAGGCAACTATAAACATTCAAGAAGTCCTGGCATAGGTGCTGTTGGACCAGATTCAGACTTCTGTGCTTTTTCCGTAAGCATGGAGGTCTGACTGCTAACATGGAGGACTAGAACGTCATTCCCCTCTTATGTGTGGACGTGATACACATCCATAAGGCTGCCTTAAGTGGTGCTGCTCACTGTGGTTTATATGTGTGCCTATCCTCGCCCCCTATACTGGGTTTAGGTATACTGATGTGTTGGAAAGCCCCCCTGACCATTTCCATTCACAAGGCGATCAACTTCATAACATCTGGATGGGACATGAGCAGAACAAACATAATATGAAAGTCTAAAACAGAAATCCACTTTGAATCTGGGCATGTGAACTCAACTCAATATATCTATGATGGAAACAGACACTATATATATTTTAAGTGATTCCTACATTTACATAGCTGATTTATACCTCATTCAATGGGTATTTTAAACCTGGTATATTGTTGCTTACCATACTGGTGTCTTCAGACCCTGTTCTCACTGTTCTATAGAACTGCTGTAAGAATAATTNATTTTTTTATTTATTTATTTNTTTTACATTTTTTCCCCCTTCCGATTGAATGCATGTGCCCCAGGTAAGACCCAGGAATAACCCTGCTTTATCACTGGACCATTGATTGCTCACACCTTGACCTGAGTTGTCCATGCTTGACCCAGGATTAACCTGGNTTTTTGGTGCAGTGTGAACGGGGTATTACTGATTTATACATTTGTGCAAAAAGATGCAAACTTTGTGGGCTTCTCTCTTGGATACCTTACTCCACCCCTTCCCAACTCTCCTCTATCTTACCCCACACTTAGCTCAAAGTATATGGAAAATGTACAGACCATACTTTTTGGACCGTTTTAGNGCTTGCGTCAATTCAAAATTATTTGATTTGCTGTTAACCTTNCCCTTTATTATTACCTTGCTATTGTGTATTGCTCATGGAAAGCAATTTACAAACAAAAAGATTTAACCAAAAGCGAATATACAATTAAATGCTCACAATAGTGATATAAAATATATGAAAATGGTTTGTGGGGGAAAAAACAAACTATAGCTGGATTTGTAGAAAATATTAATGGATAAGTCACTGAAGCATCAGAATATAGACCCTTTGTTCACTCTCTAAATAATGAATAAATAATGAATAAGTGTGTCTGTATTCAGTACACTGTCATGTGGAATTTCCAGAGTATCAGCTGTTCCTGAAATAATGAGGAATGTAAAGATAAATAGCTCAATGTCCTGATCAGGCGAGTGTGCGATCAATCAAGAGAGAAATCTCTGGATGGTGGAGATGTTTAATCTTCATGCAAATCCTGGGGCATCTGCAAGGAGCAGGAGTTTAGCTTAGTGCAATTATTATAATCCTGAGATGAGTTAGGATTTTATTTAACACTCGGAAAGCATAGTGCTTCAGGACTAATGTAAATATCATTTCCCCTTCTGTCCTCACAGAGAAATGTGGGGACAGAGGAAATGTAGAAATAACAAAAAAGCATAAGATAAAAATAAAGGGGGGGAGACATCATAGTTTTAAATGTAAATACAAATTTATTTAGTATTTATTTGCGCTCATTTACTAGGCACTAGAAAGTGTCTGCAGCGCTGTACAATGGGGAATACAGACAGGCAGAATGGGTGGGGAAGAGGGGCCCTGCCCGCAAGCTTACATTCGAAAGGAGATTGGGGATTGGTACATAGTGGCAATTACACATACACTAGGGACAATTTAGTCAGCTGCCAATTAACCTGCCGGTATGTTTGCCGTATGGGAGGAAACCGGAGGAAACCCAAGCAGATACGGGGAGAACATACAAACTCCACACTTATATGGTCATGTCCATGGCATGAGTGCTGCCCACTCAACCAACTGTGAGGGAGCTGATTACTTAAAATTGTAAAAAAAAAAAAGACTCAACACATTAATGACAAACTCTGTTATAATGTTATACAGACATGAGTGTATATGCGTGTGTAATTATATAATATGTTATGTGTTTGTAAAAAGAAGGGAGTGTATAAAAGTGTTGACTCAAAAGCATTGTAATCAGACATGGCAAATGAAAATGCCCCGATTCTCCATGCTCATAACTGACACCACGATTTTCCGAGGGGGGGGAGGCTCCTTGTATAAGCCATGCCCCCTGCAGACTGGAGAGGAATATTCATCACGAAAGCATGGGTCTTATACAAGGGGGCAGGGAATAGTACCTTACCTCCATTTAAGAATTCTCAACTTGAACCCTGTTCCAGGGACTTCATTTACTTAAACTCCTGAAAATGTGGGGATGCTGCTTATAGTAATTTTGAAACTGAGAGCCTGAATCCGATTTGATGTTATGGGCAACAATCTCCCTTTTTACAACCCTGCAGCTTAGCTCTAGGTGTGGGCTTAGGACATTACCTCCATAGGACATTACCTGCTTCTACGCTGCTACGCACAGCTTACACCATGTTTGGACTAAGCCCTGCTAAAAGTGCATATGTAAATGAGAAAAGGGTAGAGGAACACACCCCTTTTCTCGTTTACATGAGTTTCAGTCGTAAAGGCGGAATTTGCGTCCTCCTCCGTGTGATTCAGAGACAATTTGCACTTGCAGATTGGCTAACAGTGGCGACTCTGCCAGCCTGTGAACCAGTGGATTAGATTATTCTAAATTATTTCAATGGTTTCCAATTGACTGGAGTTGAAATCTTATAAACACTTTCTAGTATAGGGTCCAATTAGAACATACTTAAGCACTGTGGATGTCTCTATATTGACAATATAGGGGTTAGAGGGTCAAATCTAATCCTCTACACTGTTAGAAAAACACAAATATATAAATGCCATTATTATGTCCTTTTTTGTTTGATACAGAAGGCACTTAGAATTCAGACCTTTATTATTTGCTGGCTACATTTAATTTCATGAAAACAGAGAAAGAATAATCTTATAATCATTTATTCAAATTAAATATTTTTTTTTCAGTACGATTATAGTCTTTCCAGCCTAATCTGCTGAAGCATAGCCAGTTAAAATGCCTGGGTATAATTGTTATGCTCAGTAACTCAACCCACTGGCAAATTGTTGCATATGTTTCATAAAGCAGCCTTGAGCAATAAAAATGTTATTACATGTTTAATGAACTGCAAAATCCAATTTAAAAGTTTTCCACAAGCATATAAAGTGGCCTTAAGGATTTTTGACATACCTTTGAAGTTCATTTTGATAGTGACCTAACTTTTAATATTATGTGGCATACATATTTAAAATATACATATATATATATATTTCTTTTTTTTTTTCATTCCAAATGGTTGAAGTAAAACATGTAATACTGATGTGTGCCCGCTTATTAAGTCAATGTTAGATCTTTTGTTTGAACATTTGTTTTCTATTCATGTTTCATGCTTCCTAGATGAGTTTTTCATAAATGGGAATAAATAGAAGTATTTCTAAAGTGTATTTAATTAACAGCAAAAATGCAATCTCCCCAGAATGGTCTCTATACCTAACTCCATCAACCGCGCATCCTGCAATTCTATTGTCCCTTTGTTCCATATTCGTTACATCGAAATTCACTTGTATAAACAGAACAGATGAGCTCAGAGAGAACTATTCAATTGCTAAACTTCACACCAACTATTATTAGCAGGTAATTTACAAATATGATGTATTACATCATGATACATAGCGCTTAATCGTTTTAAATGCTCATTCACAGCAGTCTTTCCTATTGGTACTTACAGTCTAAATTCCATATAACACACACGCACGATCTGGTTACATTTAATTAGCAGCCAGTTCTGCTTTTTGGTGCGTGTGAGTAATGGGGAAAAACACACAGACAAGGGTAGACCATGCAAACCCCATCAATATATGGTTTTACCCAGCAATCAAACTCATAGTCTGTGTTTTGAGGTGCAAAGAATAGTCTACAAGTTGAGGTATAATCAAATGAATTCATTAATTAATTCCAGGTAGAATTAAAGAGCCAGTAGCATGGGGTGGGTGTGGGGGATGGCGTGAGTTATGGCAATCATGTATGGATTTCCTATGAAATTGGCGGATCTTGATGTTATAAAAAAAATTATATATATATTTTTTTTGACACCCATGCATAGATGCATATGAATGGTCACTCGGAGACCATTGACCATACACGGGATGTCAGATAAGAAGTTTGATGGCAGAGTTTTAAACACAGCACAACACATCTATCCCAGTAATTGCATGCTACCCTCTAATTGGCAATATGTTTTCTACTGTCCAAAACTGAATATCATTATGTGAAGCACAGTCTTCATTTTTCTTTTCTTTTTGCTTAAATTATATTTAACATACAGAATGAAAAATATTATCCCCAAAGGAAATTGATGCAGGGAAGCAGGTGAATTCACTGTTAATAAATGTGTGATGCTATATGAGTAATTAGACCACCCGTTCCCATACTAGTTTGTGTCATGTGTGTTACCTGTGTGTACATGTGTATATGGAATAATATGCATTTTCCAGCATAATTAAAACCTAATTAATGCAATATGATTTAATGCAGTTGAGTTTTATTGTTATCGGACTGGATCCAGAGTATCTTTATTAATGCGCAAACCACATTATGCAGATTACCGTACAGACAGGGGAAAACCACACCATTTGTAGGGAAATTTGCATGGAGACTGCAACATTTAGGTATCCGCACCTAAAAGCAAGATTGTACAGAAACCTGTGTAGTACATAAGGGCTAAAGCCAGCCAGTCCTTACTGTACTATTGGCATCCTTCCCCCATGTGTAGTATCAGCTTGCACACAACCCATTCCCACCTCGACGCTCATATGCATGACCATTGCGGGGGTCTGGATTCTATGGATCCAAATCCATAAAGGTTATGAATACTGTGTGCCTATTCCGTCTTAAAACAGTGACCAAACTGGCCTTTTATTATATGTGATGCTGATTACAGCGCCTGTATCTCCAGGTAACAGGTCCTTTATGGTCTTTATTGTGGTCATGCTGGTAGTATGACATCACAGTGTTACAGATGACCAAAGTGACCAAACTTTTATTATATTGGAAATTGATGTCATTAGACTTATATCATTGGATTCCAGAGCAACATTTTGGTTCCATTTGACAGAACTATGAATTAAATGTTTTCCACACACTAGGATTGGAAATTCCTGGTTTATGTTAAAGTGTACACACAAGCTCTATGATCCCTGGATAATTTTTAATCCTACTTTCATTCTGGAATAATATCCGACTGTGATATGGGAAGTGGAAGGTGTGAGACAGAGGTAAGTAGATAGTACACTGAGATCACGCTACTTTTATGTTACTTTTAAGTTTTCTAATCCCTACAAACAAGGCAAGTGGCCTCTCTTGGCCCACACGGACGCCTGTAGGATGGGTTCTGTCAGGAAGCACGGATACTGAATGTTGTTGAACGTTTGTGACATTGGATTCTATAGTGAATTGACTACAACTTCAATGTTATTTGTCCATATTGGAAGGTAAAGTGTAGGACTGTAAAATATTACAGAAAGTCTTATTACATGCTCACTAGGTAGAGTTTACAAACCCCCGTTAAGCACTCAGTTTCTCGGGTTTATTGCCATCTCCCTCGAGGCTCTCCTGCAGCAGTTTCCACACATTGCGGACTCGGCTCTGAAATGTGTCATGAGATTGATGTCATCAATCTCGTGAGACATTATTAGTTCTGCAGTACTAGGCACACAGGAATAGGCCGTGCTGTGAATGGATGATAAACTTTGGAGTGTGTGTGGCCAGCTATTGAAAGAACACTGGACATAGAGTTCCCTAGACTGGCTGGGGCAGTCATTACTCGAAGGGTCCAATCTGGGCCCTGCAAGATCCCATGACCTATGCCTCTCTGGGTAGTGCAGGGTTGCTGACTTTCTTACTCCCAGGATAAAGCAGTCAGCAAGGGGGTTGGGACAGTGGGGGTGGTTTATGCAAATCATATACAAAGCCCTACCTCTGTCCATGTATAGCAAATCCATACATTTGCTATAAATGGACGAGTGTGATATCATGAAGCCCTTCATCAAGGGCATTAAAATCAGGTCAAGCACGATTTGACAACTCTCCCAGGATACTAGGAAAATTGCCAGAAATTCATGGAGACTCTGCAACCCATGGGTTGTGTGTACTGTTATAATGTTGATGACAGCCATCTGTAAAGACTGTAAAGACCAATATCAACTTATAAACACATGTTTATAATGCTGGTTAGGTGGGATGCAGTTGCCGATCTGACCAGCTGAAGATCAACACTGATTCAGATGACCGCTTAATTGTGACTGTATAAATGTTGACACAGTCATTGCTGAATTTCCATTTCTGATAAGGTTGTAGCAGGCTCGGGTATAGGGACGGGATACAAAGAGAGACTGCATTGAGATTCGAAGGGTTAAGGTTAGGCTGGAAAGGGTTAAGCTGCAAGGCATGGAGGATTAGGGTAAGGTTTAGGGGAAAATACTGCCTGTCCGTGTTGGAGGACTCCACTTCAGGTGCATTGCAGAGCCAATCATGTCTTATTTGCAGAGGTCCTCAAATTTCTCTTGTCAACACTCTGAAAACACTGTGTTGAAATGACATATATGTATATAATGGTGGAAACACTTATGGATAAGACTTTTAAATTCTCAAAGTAATTTTAATAGATATAATCCAATATAATAAAAGTCCAGTTTGGTCATGTCTGTCATGCTCTTTTGTCATAATACCATAATGACCACCACAATGACATCACAAGGACCTGTTATCTGGAAATACAGGCACTGCGTGGAATTACGGGCTATGACAGAGGATTCAAGGTACCAAACAACAAGTGGGGTCTCAGCAAGCGAACTGGCAAAGCCCGGGGGCTGCGGTAAGCCAATGTCCTTTTTTTGACGGGCTATAAAACTAGTACTTTTATAAAACACCCTGGGGTGAAGCGATGAGGAGCAATTTTTCAGACATGGCAGCACGTTGTCAATGATGTTTAGAAGCACAATTTTACTTTTTGTGTTGGAGCTACAAAGGATTTGAGATCAGAAGTATTTTTGTCTTTACCTAAATAGTTAGGCTATTTTGCCTCAAAAATAAGGATGCCTTTAACAATAAAAAGACACTAATGGTGCCTCGAACTGGGAACGTTTGGAAACCACTGACTTATGAAAATGGTGGATGTCTGGTTATTCCAAAGTAATTATTCCAAAATAATACAAATAAATCAAATCAAAGTACAACTAAAATATATTGAAATTTTCAAGTGTGGCTAATACTAGATTATAGGCTTATATCATTTTTCCTAGGTAGTGCTAGCCAGTACGTAGACACAAACAAGAAGGTAAATTGATACACCACACATATAAAGTACAAGTATACAGGTCAATACTCTACAGGCAAAAATGTCAGGACAATGAATTAACACAACACTATAGGCTAAAGCTTCTCTCGTCGTTTCTTGGACTACTGTAGATCTTCCAATTTGTATCACCATGTATCCCTAGGCGAGTTAACAACAGCTATGTAGTAAACACAGTCTACGCTATTCATAATGATGTCACAGTCACGGCTTTGGCAAATTTAATATAATCCAGGAACGGTAGGCTGCTCCATTTTAAAAAGGCTAGAGACATGCGACCTTTGATGATATTGGTTCTTTATGTTTCACGACCTGTTATTACCCTGATCCTCCTTCAGTATTATTTATTTATCGTGTTTTTGGGAATCTGGATGGATTCATGAATTTTGAAACATCTCTAGAGGCTCTAGGACTATATTTATTTTAGCCGGTATTTCTTCCAGTGATTTATATTCATAACATTGTTAAAGATGCAATACAGATCATTGATGTAATGTGTATGTGCAATGATAATGTAATAGAAATGTACATTTACAGTATGGTAAACAGAATCAGCTCACTAATAAATAATAAAACAATGGCTTCTAATTGTAAATATAGGTTAAAGTAAGAATATAGATTACGTAACTGACTATGTTTCACCAATAGTGACAGCATAGGAAAAACATTTCGACATGCATACAGCGACAGATTAATGTCACCTATATTTATTGTGAAATACCGTTGATTTCACATTTTTAATGAATGTAGTTGTCTGCTGAGATGTCCATATTTCGGCATACTATACTACCATACATTACACAGACTCTCACTCCGGTCAGGTTCCTTGCCCCAGCTCTGCGGGGAAGGTTAGGGTTAGGCTG
>JABWIB010000219.1:21912-79707 GCA_016617825.1 Platyplectrum ornatum | reverse complement strand
AAAAAAAAAAAAAAAAAGGGAAGCTTGGGGCCATGTTGTGGGGAAGGGAAGGTTAGGGTAATGGAAGGGGGGACGGTAAAGGTGAGAATTTGAAAAAGGCTTATGTTTGGGGTTGGCACTGCTGCAGTCACCTGAAACACATTCCAACCCTACCAACACCTGACTCTTACCTCTGTCTCAGAGCCTGCCTTAGGTCATCTATTTTGTAGGGTAAGCATCAGGGTTACTAAGGAAACACTGCTCTAATGCTTTGCAGCACAAAGGTGTCCTGCCATTGACAATGGTTATCTTCTGCATTGATACATCGCCACCTAGCTGTTACTGTTGTAACTGCAACTTTTCAGAGGTAATGACAGCATGCAACAAAAGCATATTGGCATACTTTCAGGATAAATCCAGCACCATGGCAGTATTTTAGCAATCTTTATAAAGTGTCCCATCTGTAGGCTGATTTATCCTTGAACCAAAAGTTCAATATGGACAGTATTTCCAATTATGTAGATGCAAAACATTCAAATGTCGCTGACCTTGATAGGTGACTGTACTAAGAAGTTTGTGTATTACATAAGCCCTGTATTCTAAAAAGGTGGAATATAGCAAGCGTTCCCTTTTCATTATTATTCCCAGTGTACTTCACTGTCACATCGGTTGTTTGGTCTGTCTAATTTGGCAATTTGTCATTATAAAGCAAAATAATTACTCTGTTAACTTCCGCTCTAAGATGTTTACCTCTGAAGGTGCTCTTTGTGTGCATATACCCATTGTACTTCAGCTGTTTAATAGACCATTTTATATTTGTGATCTTAAATTAAATAAACAAGTTTGAACAATTCATTCGCCCTCTGTCTGGGGGACAATTGCTGAATCTTTACCTTTTATTCTTCTATTTTCTTTTGCCGCACTATCCTTGGAGAATGTTTCCTTTAGAAATGAATAAACAGTGGTAATAAAACTTCATAGTAATAATTAGAAGAATATACAAAACAAAACGTTGACTTAAAGGGGACAGGAGGTTTCAGTTGGTGTTCCTCTTGTAACCATGGAAGATGCTGTCTGCTGCTACCAACGTAAATGTCACTTTAGTACTCTTTCCATAAGAGTAATGCTGGGTACACATCAGAAAGAGAAACTTTCCAATCAAAAGATAAATGACCCTATCAGCAGATATATAATTAGTGTGGTCGTTTGAAATGATTGATAGCAGCTCCTAATATGTTTGAAGTTTTCTGCAGACATTGTGACATCTTTCATCAGTGTGTACTGAACACACGATCTTCAGAGCAATGATTCCCAAATTAAGTATAGAGTCATCTGGTGGACAAGTGTGTTATTGCAGTATTTTATGGCAGCAAAGTATTCTGGGATTGGAGCACGTTCAGAAATCTTTTAGCTGATTAAACCTACTATCGTGCTGATATGTACCTGTTTTATAAATACGCTTCCAGTAGCTTACAGCTTAGTACTGTACTCTGCTGACGGGGAGGAAAAAGTGGTTCGCAGAGGATAGCAGTTAAGCTTTCAGCTGATGGAAAGTTGGTTAATACCAACACTCAGTACTGACAGCCGTTCATCCATGAGCAAATTATAGATGCAGTCACCGATGCAATAGCTCCATTATCAACATGAGTTAAGCCAACCGCTAAATGTCGACTGTATCTATGTCAAATTGCTCGGTATGCCAACTGTCATTTATATGAATAGAGCAGTATGCCGAAAGGCATGCTACAATCATTCATAATGCTGATAGCTCCGACAGTTGCCAGCATGGGGGAAGGTTGGTGTTAGGTAGCGAGGAATGGGTTGGGCTGCAGGGAGGATTATGGTGAGTTAGAATGATGGAAGAAGAATGTTAAGGAAAGAAATCAACATGCCGTCACATCTGCCATTCATATTCACAAAAGTCTGTGTAGCCTGGGTTTCTTTGGTTCACTTTGTCCCCTGAGTGTGCGTTATATTGCATAGTGCATGTGACCCCATAGTTTGGCAAGGAGGAACCAGCTAAGTGTACTCTGCCAAAGATCTTCAGTTTACTGGACCATTTTTCAACCAACTTTGTATCATGATCTCAACTCTGCAGCCCATTGAATTTTCCTGTTTTCCACTGTTTGTTACTTTGTTTTATCATCAAAAGAATAGTGGAGTGGGTGGCGAATGTGCATTAAAAATGCTTACCTGCTCCTGCGCATCTCCAGCTCTGGGAGTTCTTTAGTGATTTTTTTAGTCTAAGCATGTGAGGAGCAAATGCCAAAGATGATGGCATGATGAATAAACACTTAGGGGCTGATTCAATGTCGCTTTGCGCTATATTTTCCATCTTACGCGGCTTGCGCAAAGGAGAAAACGCACAACTTTTTAGCTTGCGTCTCATGGAGCTGTGCAAAAAGGCACAATCTTTCACTACTGTACAAGACGGGAAAAAGCGCACAACCATACACTGTTTCCCTGTTAATAAGATCTACCCTGAAAACAAAGCCCTACCCTAATTTTTGTGAAACCGTCCAAAATAAGCCTTACCTTGAAAATAAGCCTTAGCGAATTCCCCAGTTTGTAAAAAAGAAAAAGCAGGACTGAGGGGAATGATGGGTATACTCAATATCAGCATTTAATTCCTGCACCCCCGGAAAAGACTTCACCCCATTTAATATTCCGTTGACCCAGTTTACTTACAGAGGTAAGGTAAAAGAGTGTTGGTCTTTGGGTGAACATATAGAGAGGGGTTGTGAAATCCACACTACAGGAGCAGATACAGTTAAACACTGTAGATACTTCCGTGATGAGTGTATTGATCGTGTGTTTTCCCAGCACATCAGTTCCTCCTGCTATGACAGGTTAAAGTGAATACAGCTAAACTCCTACTTAAAGATCATTCAGACTGCCCCTTCTTTTTTAGAGGATCCTACTAAGAAATCACAGGATATGACTACACAGAAAATGACAAAACTGTTTAGTTCTGTCAATGTTAGAGGAAGCAGTTTTAGCCAGTGGTGCACAACGTGTCAATCATACCCTGTTCACATAGACTACCCTGGTAAATCTGTTTTTAACAAGCAGGGTTGTTAGCTGTGGATCTGAATTACCCTGGTAATTAACCCTGTTCACAGTGCTGAATTACCCTGGTATTTCACAAACTACCCTGGTAATTCACAAACTACACCGTTCACACTGAACCAGGGTAGTTAGCAGTAATTTTAGCGCAGTTCACAATGAGCACACTACCTGGGTAGTTCAGTCAATCCGGGAAGTTGAGTGAATTACCCGGGTAATAGACTTCTTTAGGGTTTAACTCTCAACCATGACTCCTGCATTGACATTTTTAAATCAGGCTTTTTAAAAACGTCTATTGTGCCGGTCCAACAAAGGCCAGATATCTTACGTATGTATATGCTCAATGTAAATCGCATGGAGCCGCATCTTATCGCTTAATTTGATATTACAACCGATGATGGCAAAGTGTCTCCTCTCTCTGAAAACTCATGTGACTGCATCCTTTCACTGGTAACAGGAGGGGGAGAAAGTAATGGGGTAGGTGCAAGCACTTGCTGCTAATCTGTATAACTGAAAGTTATACAGACTTGTCAGGAATCTGCTGACTAGTGTCATTATCTATCAATGGCTAACAAATCGTTTACAAGTCTGTATGACTTTTAGTAATACAGATATACAGAAGATTAACAGCGAATAATGAATATGAATTCTCTTGACTCAGTTTCATTAGAAATGAAGGTAGCAGTGCTGTTAGATTTACACCCTCCTGTGACTCACAATGAGTGGTTTCTCTGAGGCTGTAGTAAATGAATCAGGGTTGTTAACTCTCCTGCAATATCTATGAGACTCCTGGATTTCAGCTGTATTTCGGCAAATTGCTCAGGACCTGGACTAAAGGCAGTGATTCAATATAAATCACTGCCTTCAGCCCTAATCATTACTATGGGGGATAGGAAGTAAAGTCAAATCATGCCCTTTGCCCCACCATCACTCTGCCATCGACAACCATGAAATTAATTTGTTTGTTTGTTTGTTTTTTTGTATTATTTTCTCATTTTTATGGCACTCTTTTTACCTACCGCCAGGTACGTTCAAGGTGACTTTGAACCAGTGCCGCTCCGGGCCCTGTGGTTCAAAAATTTAAGAGACCGGCATGTGCCTCTGCAGGGGCCATGAGGAGATCCAACCTCGGGAACTGTAGCGGTGCCAGTTCAAAGCCACCCCCTCCTCCCATCCTGGAGCCAGCCCCCTTTGAAGTCAATAGGGGATTTTGTCCTAGCTTCGAGGGGGTGCCCTCAGTGTCAGATATGTAAACAAAACCCATGTACATGTGCAGAGGATGCTTGGCTATCCACGAGGAGATCCGGCTTTAGGAACCGGAACAGTTCCAGTTCAAAGCACCCCCCCCCTCCAATCCCAGAGCCGCTCCACCTCCTTCTATCCCAGAGCCACCGCCTCCCATCCCGAGCCACCCCCCCCCCATTAAGGTCAATGGGGGATTTTGTGCTAGCTTTGAGGGGGCACCCTCAGTGTCTGTTATGTAAACAAAACCCATGTACATGTGCACAGGGGACCCTTTGCTATCCAGCCATTGTAGCCATGAGGAGATCCGAACTCGGGAACCAGAGAAGTGCCGGTGCGGTCCAAAGCCGCAAAGATAAGGAAGTACAATTATTACTATTATTGTTGTTGTTGTTGTTGGTATTATAATTGTGCAGCAAGTTTTGAGAGAAAAAACAGAGCTGAAAAATGAAGTATAATAAAATATAATAAGTCTTTTTCCCTCTGAGCGGATCAATACTGATGTTCTACAACACTATACGATCCTTCATTAGCATATATTGCACAATGCTTCATTTTAAATTAAAAACAGATAACCATCTGGTCCAATATCCTTGTTCCTTTGTCCTTCATTTACCCCCAAAGGTAATGTAAGAAAGAATTGTGTCGCTGGATGTTTCACGATTAAATCTGCAAGCATGCTCTGTACATAATACATTTTTAATAACGATGGTGTAGTGGCGACTTCTGATAGGATCGCTTACTGTGCATGTTTATGACTTGTAATTGACAATGTGCATTTTGAATTAAGCTACAGCAGGATCTGGCTTATTTGTTTTTAAATTTGCTTTTATTGCAGTTTTCAATAAAAAAAATATAAATTTATACAGAGTGCTATCATGTCAGCACTGTGCATAGAAATATTGAAGGGAACAAGTATTTTTAAGCTCCCACAAGTGGGACCCTCATTCCTTTTGGTTGTTTTTTTTTTTATCTTTCCTAATGTACTGTACCTTCTACCTTATTACCATTTTGATGGTAATTAATTTATTATCCCAATAATATCAGGACCGGTGGTAACACTAGTGATGGTCACATTCTATCCTCCCGGATTGTCATCTCCTGGACATAGATAAGACTTATAGGGGCCGATTCAATGTTCCAAGAAGACGGGAAAAAGCTGGTCGTGCTCTTTTTCCCATCTTTTTATGAGCCGAGAAGATACCGCCAGAACCCAAATTGAATTGGCTCCATAGAAGGTGCAAATGTAAACAGTTCTCTCTTTACATTGTGTATTGCTCTGGATTAATGTACTTGCTTACAAGACCTGAACGTTCGAGTTCCGCTCATATATGAATCGCCTGTGTCTACGTGGTCTTCATTTCTGATATGTCAGCTTACTGTGCTGACCTCTGGATATGCCCCACAGGCTTCATCCCTAGCTCCGTTTCTTACACAAACCGTACTGGAATTATGGTGAAACCATGTTTGGTGCAGGGGTGGATCTAGCGTTCAGTTGGAACACCTCCTCTTTTCTAGAGTGACAGCTCATCCCTTTATTTTATTCCCCAGTCTACAGTACGTTTTGAGAATTATAATAGCACACAGATTGCCCTGCCATTGACAAGCGTTGTCTTCTTACACTTATGCTGTGATACGCCACCTAGTGGTTACTGTTGGAACTACAACTTTTCATAGTTACTGACTGCGTATTTAAGAAATGTGAGATCTGTTTAACCTCTTCCATATTCCTCTTCAACATTGTTCCCTCTATAGCATGTATTTTATAAGTAACTCACTTTAGCAATGAAATAATGGCCAAAAACGTAATATTAAAAATTAAATGTATTACACTTTGTGTAACCTTTTAGTTGCAGTTCAGATTTCAATTACATTGTAACGACGCGGGTTGCCCAAGCATCTAGGAGCCGCACTCTGGAACAGGCTGCATGCAGGAAAAAATACATATGCATAGAGTGATGTTTGTTATAACTTTTTTTCTGCCTGTATGAAGTAAGTATAAAAAAAAACCATGGCAAAAGTCAAAATAATCCCACTCCATGTCTTAAATTTACTTTTCCAAAACTACCAGAGTTGAGCTCCAGTATGTAAAATAAAACTGAGAGCATGAATCTGATTTGTTACTATGGGCAACACCCAGGGCTGGAAGTGGGGGTGTATACGGGGTATGCCATACCAGCACTTTTCCCACTGATGTAATGGAAAAATTAAAAATCTCCATTGACTTCTATTATTATCTATGTTTCCATACCGTCGCTTCTGAATGTCCATACCACCACTTCTAAATTTCCACTTCGACTGGCAACACCTCCATGTATATGAAATCAGGTCCTGATCTAGCACATCAACACTCATTTATTTGTTAGCATGCCTAATACCGTAAGTGGCAGGTATGCAATGCCTGAGACTTGCAGAGCAGTATGTTCACAATCTTATTGATTTTGGACAATGAATGCGCTGTCCATGGACGTAGTCAGTCTGAAGACATGCCTCCACTAGAAGGTCCAAATGCTGGCATGGAGGGTTTCCATGGGCCCACTCTCCTCCAGGCCCTGTAGCAGCTGCACCCTTTGTACTCCCCGTAGTTTCGCCTATGTTCATTTGGTTACTCCATCAGTTGTTTAAAGCTTATAAGTAAAATGACATTAACATACTATACGTGTCTGTTGAACAATTGCTGAATAAAACATGCATTGTATTTATATTGTATATCCCTGACATAAAAGTATGCTTGCATGTTTTTCCCTAAAGATGTTATGTGTATCTATTGCGATGCTAATCTCCAAGATGTTTTCTTATGAGGGTACAAATCATTTTAATAGACTTTCCTAGAGAATGAGGGCAGTGTGAGTTTGAGCCACCATCTGTGAGTTCATAATTACTTAATTAAATAGCACATTACAAATGGCTATACATGTTTATGAGTTGCATAGCCATTTGCATTGCTCCCAACGAATGGCTAATTCTTCCTGGGTCTCCTGACAATAAGCATATCTCAGTTTTTCCTCTGTGTTTTACAGGCACAGCAACTAACAGATCTGGAGCAGAAGTTAACCGTGGCGAAGAGAGAAATGGAAAAAGCATCACTTGATAACGTAAGGTCTCATTACGATATGTCTGTTTTTCGCACATATTAATAATTTATGATTATATTATCTAATATTTATTATGGTACATTGTGTTCATTGTGTCAACATGACCAACTTGATTCTCCTTTTAACTAAAGTTAAAATCTAGTTTCAAACTCTTCCATGACTTGTGGTGAAATCCGTAAATAATTCTCTTGGTGACATTATAATGAAAACCTACTTGGGTATTATAGACAAGTAGAGGCCATCATATAATTTAGGATGCTGTTGCCGGTTTCACTGGATGTATTTCAGGAATGATAAAACAGATTAATTAGGGTAAGGTCGGGGATGAGGGTTAGGGTGTAAGAAAGGAAAGGTTACAACTGCTGTGGATTGATGGTTAGTCTACAGTAAGGGGAAGGTTATACTAGGCTGTGGGAGTTAGATTATTACGGTTAGGCTATTAGGAGGAAAATGTTAAGGTTAGGCATTAGGACATGGATGGTTGGGGTAATGGAAGGGAATGGTTAGGGAATTTCCTACCTTTCATCAGAGGATGATTCTGCTCCACATCTGTCATGCTGGTTCCCCCTTCTTGTGTACAACGGTCGTCGGCAGACTGCAATTACCAGAATGCAAGGTGTCAAAATGATTCTGCAATGCAACCATTATCTACAGAGAGCAGTAGTGTTGATTGTCCATTTTCTGAAATTATAATATTATATTGAGAAACCATCAAGTAGTATTGACACAGGCAGTATGACTATTTTGAGAACATTGCCCCTTAATGTTTCTGTCCTATTTGGCACAATTTTATTTTGACACTTGATTGTCACTGGATGTAGTCTAGACATTTTTGTCGGGGGAAATTTGAAAAAAAAAAATATAAAAAATATATAGTACTATATATGCTGTGGCCCACTACAGTTATGTCTAATACAACTGTTCCTGGTCCTCTCCGCTACTCCTGTCCTTCCCTTCTGCTCCTATTTCTGGACTCTGCTCCTTTTCTTCCTGTATCTCTGCTCTTGTCCTGACTCTCTCCCCGAACAACTCCCGCTTCTCTCAAACCTGTCTTATGCTCCTGGATCCCCACCAAATCTGTCCTTACTGTTACCATCCTGAATCGGTTTGCTTAACATACTATGCCTTTAACATACTATGCCCTGAGTATACTAACAAAATACTTATTTCAGTATAATTGAAAGTGAGTTTGGTGTAAAATTCATCATTAAATAAAATATTTTTAAAACCTGGTTGATTTTACAGGCAACAAAATATTTAACTTCCTTCGATTTTAAATCATAATCTATAAATTACCATGTCTAAAGAATAAGATGGTTTCCTTGTGTTTTGATATGATGGGGGATTAATGATGTTTTGCTCACCTACTGGTTTGGAGTTCACCCCATTAAGCAGTATACTATTATTTCAGACACAATATTTCATGAAAGCGTAGTACTTTTTAAGCTATTATTGGCTACTGCGAACACACAGCAACCCATGGAACTGTCTTTCCCCAGGAATCACAATTGAAAGCTTTGAAAGAGACTGTGCAACTGTGTCTGTCTTCTGTGTTACACAATCAGCCACCTGCTGAAGATATCATCTCATCAAAACGAAGAGACAGGCCGGCGTCTTCGAGAGGGACAGATGAGAACCCGAGCTCAGAGGTACTTCTTATTATTTTCTGTGCTACCGAAAATATACATTGGAAACTGTGAGAGAGAAAGGTATAGAGTAAGGTTGCCGGTTCAGCATGTTTGATTGGAGGATGGAATATTTTTCATTGCAAGCAGGGACCGTCAGGCTAAAAGAAGGTATCTAAAACAGTAACTTCATAAAGGATTGCTTTGAAAATGTGTAACTTACTTGTATGCAAAAGATTTGCTGAGCTGGAAAAGTCATTTAAAGGTTTGAGTTCCTAATTTTGGAAGAGTTCTTTCGTTTCCTCACTTGCTTTCTTTATTCTTTTCTTGAGTTCTGGAGGCCAAATATCCCAGAGATAAATATGCTAGAGACTTTTAAAGTTGTTCATGACGTGTCTCATACATTGTACCCAGAGAAACTAAAAGAAACCAGATATGTATAGCCTGGGGAGCATGTGGTTCCCCGCTGTAACAGCAATTTTCGCTTCAGAGCCGTTGCGCGGAGCCAGGATATAGGAGCATCATTGACAGAAGGCTCACAGACAGCTTCACGGTTCCTTCAGTGCCAAGTATTTTTCAAATTCTTCTTCTAACCCTTCCCTCCCTGCTGACTAACCCTAACCTTCCATGCCCCACAGCCTAACCCTCCACACAGCCTAAACTTTAATTGCCCACTTCCTAACCCTAATCCTCCATTACCCACTGCCAAACCCTAATCCTCCATTACCCATTGTCTAACCATATTCTTTTTCTGTCTAACTGTAACCTTCCCCTGCATCGGCCGGTCTAGCTGTTCATAAAAATGTGTTTCCACGTATGCACTATGACAAAATAGATACTTGGCCAGAGAAATGATGGGGGAAGATATGATTTAAACTTTTAAAAATAACCAGGTATAATCAGTTGCAATCTTCAACGGAGGAGATGTATTACCAACACTGAAACAGGGTTGTAGAAAATGTTACTGGTGTGTGTATATAAGTGAAGAACCTTCCTTCAGAAGTAATATAGTAGATATATTTAAAATTTGGGAGCAAACCAGGTCCCCAAATAAAAAATGGCTAGTACAAGGACAGCTTTACTAACGCTAGAGAAGACTGCAACTAAACTTCCCCACACATACACACATAGTACCTGTTGTTGTATCTACACCCTGTTCAACCCAAGCAACATTTATATGTTGGGACGTGGTGGTTCCTGCTCGGATCTCACTGAGTCTGAAAGATATTGCCCTGCCACTATGATTAAGAAAAAAAAAGTCATGGTTTTGTGTTTCATTGCTTAATTTGTTGGATTTTACCAAATCATTATTCATCAACCCATGATAATATTTTACCCTAAACTAGCTTTATAGAAGAAACACACAACAGATGAGAAAAGTTAGTGTACAATAAAAATGCACTACCATTACCATCTTACCATCGCCTAGAACACCAGGCCCAGGGGGGCAGCAAAACCATCTCCTTGCTGCCTCCATCTACATGCTGGGTTATATCCTATATATATCCTATATATTTGTTGGCCAGTGAGTGCACCTGCTGCTCCTCCCTCTACTATGGCAAGCGAGGGTGGGGAAAGGATAAGGTTGGGAGGGGGGGAGGCCTTGCTGGGTCTCACCAAGGTTGCCCAGAGACCTAGCACCGGCCCGGTGTAGATTTTTAGCTTTAAACCTGTGCAATTGTGGTTAGGATTTGTTTTATTTTTAATTAGTTAATTCATTATTTGTATTGATTTTTATTTTTTTTTTTAAATGCACTTCATAATTTTTTTTTGTTATACATTATACTTGATTATGGACAAAGGTGTTACTTTTCTTTGAATATCAGTTGCCAAGGAGCATGTACAATTCCCATTAGAATGAATCTATGAACTTTGTAGTCTCTGAAACTCTGTTCATGAAAGAGCAAGTGCCAGAGGTAAAATAACATTGTAGGAGATCCAGTATTGCTAGCTAAAGCATGAATGCCAAGCTCAATTGTGCCACAGAAATGTCTTTGTTATGTCTGATTCCTAGCAAAAAGGAAATAAAATGAGAGAGAACATTGCGGCGGTGGTCTTTTGTTTATCACAAAGGATTGAAGTTGATTTTTAACCTAAAATGAAACTTTAAATATAATTATTGTCAGTGTCGTAGCCCGTTGTTCTGAAATGGCATTGGGTACATGTGGACTGCTTATGCCAATTAACTAATAATGTGATGACTGCAGGGGATGCATAACATATATACAACAGATAGCAGAGAGGGGAAGGTTAGAGTTACAGCCGCCAATGGGAAGGGTGAAGGTTAGGGTTAGGCAGCTAGGAGAAGAAGGTTTGGTTTAGGCAGCGGGATATGGAAGGTTAGGGTTAGGCAGCGAGATTAGAAGGCTAGGGTTAGACAGCTGGGAGGGTTGGGATTAGGGTAGTGTCGGCACAAAACAATGCCATCTGACGGGATTTCAGGTTCACCAAGGAACTGGTCAGTTACCCTGCAGATCTATATCTCTTCATTCAGCTGCATATCATATATATATATATATATATATATATATATATATATATATATATATATATATATATATAATTGTTATTTATTTGAATTTAACAGACAAGATAAAGTGCAATGTATGTGGAATGTGTATGGAAATCTATTTTTTTTTTTGTAGTTTTATTAATTAGCAGACTGTATATTCAATTCTTGTATCCTACGGACTCCCAAGGATTTTGCACGCCAGTGAATTCATTTATTTATGTGAAAACATTTCTTACATAATGCTTCACATCTCAAAGGGGAAATGCTTATGAATTCTGTCACTTCTGACAAGTGATAAATCAACCATTAGGGATCCAAATTAATACTTTACACATAAATATCCCAACTTCAAAGTTCTAATGATCATAAAATCACTATTTTTATGTAAAACGTAATAGTCACATACAAGTACAAGTTCTACAAATTAATTTAGCTTGAAGGAACTTGGTCTCCATAGGAGTATAACATAAGTCTACATAATACAAAATAGGAACATAATTTATATTTTTATTGTAAGATTAACTGAACCTTACAAGTACTATGGTGAGATCGTTCTCTTTACATCTAAGCTTATTATGTTATCTTTATTGGGGGTACTGGATAAGAGTCATTTAAGAGGTGTGACCCTGACATGGTGTGGCATCACCCACCCCTATTTCAAATCAAAATAAATTTGCTATTTGTTTCGTAAGCTGCCCATTCACAATTTTTATGGATTTTGTTAAAAAGTCTATTGTGTGGTCAGCTTTCATTGCTGAGAGAGCGGTATAGTTATTACAATTATAGTAACAGACAGAATAGGTGGGAATAGGGTAAACTGGACTGAATAGATGAGTTTCAAGGGAGTACTTAAAGGTTTGGAGAGTAGAGGATAACATTAATGGGCGAGGAACGTTATTCCAGAAAGTAGGTGCAGCCCGGGAGAAGTCTCTCCAGGAATCAGAGCATTTGTTTAGTGTAGAAGAGAGCTGTAGATCCTGTGAAGATCTTAGAAAACGGCTGGGATATATCTTGACATGAGTGAGGATATGTATGTAGGTGCAGTGTTATTGATTCTGAAAAGTACAGGAATCCAATGTAGAGACGGACAGAGTGGACCAGCATTAGAAGAGCGCTTTGCAAAGAAAATACATGTTCTGCTGCATTTAATATAGACTGAAGGGGGATGATTTTATACCGTGGGAGCCCGATTAGGAGAGCTTTGCAATAATCATTTCAGATGATTAATGCAGGATGAGAGTTTTTGTATTTAATTGTATGTGTGGAGAAAAGGACAGTTCAGAATCATGTTTTAGACAGCGAGCTTTATGAGCAGGAGTTATTGTCAGCATTGTCAACAGAAAGAGAGAGACAGCTTTTATTGGTAGGAGAAAGAATATTAGTTCAATTCATAAAAGATTAAGGGGCCGACTCAATTTTCTTTGCGCGAAGATTGAATCCCTTACGCAAACAATGTTAGGGAGGAAAACTCGCGGTTTTTTATTCGTGGCTCATTAAACTACGTAAAAAAATCTGCGAGATTCTGCTACCGTAAGAGATGGGGAATTGCACGGGATTGAATCGGCCTCTATGTTTGAGATGGCAGGTGGACATTCTAGATAAACTGGTCAATGATGGTGCATTATGTATTGTATGGTGGTCACTAGCATATAGTTGGCATCGTATGGTGGTTGCTAGGACAGATTGTTGTATATTGGTACTAGGATATACTTTGCAGTATGTATTGTATGATGGCCACTTGAATGCAATCTGTATTGTGGATACTAGGGTGCAGTGTAGTTGTCAATACGGTAATAAAAAAAAAAAATATTTATTTTTGGTCAATCATGTTCTTAATCTCTTTTATAAGTAGTACATTCTTTTCTAACATTTTACTGTAAGTCATTATGGAAAATAAGAGGCCAGTGCACTATATCAGCATTCATCTGTGAAAATGATGTGGGTTTCTGTAGAAGGTTTGGAAAAGAGTGATCAGAGAATAATTACTATAAACATAGAGTGGGCTCTCAGCATTTAGGTCCTGGGCGATCGCATTTGTTTATACCATTCCTCTGAATCTCACTGATGCAAACATAGACAATTAGCTGCTACAATTCCATAGAGTGTTACATGTCTTTGAACGTAATACACAGTAGCATAAGGCAAGTGCAGCATTGATAGTAAAAGGAGACTGCATAGCAGGGCCAAAAAAAACATTCACGTTTGCACAAATGTGTGTATATTTTAAATAATGTTACAACATTGAAGATTCCAATTTTGTGGCTGCATTTTACAGTATCTTATGAAAGCAGCAATTGTGTACTTGTGAAACCAATTAATGTGTACATTGTGTGGCTTGCCTGAGGCCTTCAGGTTTTAATCAGACCATCGCATAAGAACGTTTGGAGTGATACTTCATACACGTAATTTGCCAAGCAAAGGCATTTCAATGCTTTGTTTGTGTTAAAGACACAAGGGAGCTCCAACATACACAAAGCATTATGTCGCCAAAATGGGGACAATAAGAGAAGAAATGAATAAGTGAGTGCACACGTAATAGGAGCAAAAGAACATTTACTGGCAGTTGAGCAAATGCATGAGGGCAGATGCTGTGAGAGAAGGACAAAAAGTGAGAAGTAAATAAGTCCGTTCCTAGTTGAAGGAAAGAATAGTTGAAGACGGACAGACAGACGTGAAGCCTGAAGTCTAACGAGAGCTGGTGTAAAGTCTGGGCGATGAGTTTAACCACCGCCTGGTATTCACCAGAGCCACTAGTGAGGATGGGCTTGGTGCAGCTGGGTCATGGCAGGTTATAGCCCCATACTAATGCACATATAAGAGTAGAGCCCCAACAGGAAACAGTGGGTAGAGTAGAGTAAATAAAAAGCTAAGAGGAGAGGGAACTGGATGGAGTGAAGAAAGGAAGAGTCAGAAGCAGGAGGAAGATATAAGAAGGCAATATAAACCTGAGTGGAAAGAAAGGTCAGGGGCAGGCACAGATGGAATAAGAAAGACAAGAGAATCAGCTGGGCAAAGCATAAGCCAGTAGAAGATATCAAATCCCGCCGCTAGGTAAAAGACAGGCAATGCCGACCAGAGAACGGATGAGGCAGAAAGCCAATACCAAGACATTGCGTCCCGTTGTTGAGCAACCAGCGGTATGCAACGTCTAATGTGAGGAGGCGACAGGTGTAGCTAGTGAGTTCGCCCATGGCTGCCACGACTGATGTGTACACATTGACTTTGCTGGATTCTCTGAGGCTATTTCTTTGGATATTGCTTCTTCAGTAACACTATTTTATATATAAGACAATTTTCTGTCTTTTAGCAAAAGTTTGCAACTTCAGTAGAATCGGCACATGTCCCATTTATTGGTCATGTGTGGTCCCTTATACCACGTTCCTGGTTATTATGACAATAGCTCTCAAAGAATGGATCTTTTTATGCTGCTTGCATAGAAATAAAAGAAGCATAAAGTAAAAACATAACAATATACAGTCATTACATTTATTGGCAGACATTAAAGAAAATGCAGACCATATGTGCTTCTCTGAAAACTAATGAGGACATTTATTCCAGTTCCACAGAATGAACGTATATGTAAGGTTATTACAAATTACTTTTATTTAGTCTTTCAATTGACTTTAATCCACATCCGTATCACAGTCACTGCTCCATGACTCCATGCTACAGTAGCTCGGAAATTGTCAGAATATTTATTTTTTGGATAACAGATGTTGAGGGGGAAGAAGACAAGGTCTCCCAAATGGTTCACACTAGTTTCACCAGAGCTGAGCCAGCTAACTTTGCTTCTTCAGGGATGGCAGAGCTGGCAGACTGTGAGGTTTCCCCAGTCAGTGGAGCTGATGCTTTTGCTTTAAATGACATTAACTCTGGGAATTTCTTAGATGCTGATCTTTGAACGGTTTAAGAAAACAAAGAGGTTTTACAGTTTGTACATGAGAATAAAAAAGAGAGAATTCATGGAGTCCACTATTTCGGGTATAGGAAACCTTCAGTATTTCAGTGTTTTTCAACAGGGAACTTGCCCTGTGCTAGATGTCTTGTCCTCTCATACCCCGTTCACAAAGAAGTCTATTACCTGGGTAATTCCTGGGTAATTCAGTCAACTTCCCGGGTTGACTGAACTACCTGGGTAGTATGCTTCTTGTGAACGGCGCTAAAATTACTACTGACTACCCTGGTTCATTGTGAACGGTGTAGTTTGTGAATTACCAGGGTAATTCAGCACTGTGAACAGGGTTCATTATCAGGGTAATTCACATCCACAGCAATCAACTCTGCTCATTAAAAACAGATTTACCAGGGTAGTCTATGAGAACGGGGTATCAGACCTTAAGGGAGCTGAATAGCCTGACTCTTGCAAGACCACTAGAGAAGACTGCACAGGGGCAGGACTTTATGTAAAAGGTCATCAAGTCCTGGCCATTTAGGGACTTCTCAAAACCACATTGCATTTCTGCAGAGGGTTGGTGAAACAGGAAACTGGTGACCAGTAATGTAATGAGACCACAGCAAAAGCAAAACTAGGAAAGTTGCCTGTTCACCCAAATTCAGAGAACAATGCCCAAAGTTTTCTGGAACTTCTGGGTGCATTGCTTTTTTATTTATTTCATTCCATTATTATATCAAAACTCATTTAATGGTTCATTTATCAGTTACTAGATTTAAATATCACACCACAATATTGCCCAAACCAGCAGCTGATGGCCACACCAGCAGCTACCTTCATCTTATGACAAAGGCTCTGTAAGAAAAGAAAATGGTTTTGGTCGACTCCACAATAACTTGCTCATCAAGAGGGAGCAATTGCAACTGCAGCAAGGTTTTGTGTTGCATTAGATTTCCATTTTTTTCTAACTTTCAAATAGTAGTTTTAAAACAGATTCTAAAATGCACATAGAATAGCCGAAACTTATCTTGATGAGGACATTTGCAGAAGAATCAATTCAAGGAAAAGCATTTCACCCACTTACAGGAAAATGAGTAGATATTTTGGGTTAGATTCACAGTCTCATCGTTGAATTAAATTTGGCCAAGCTGAATAGATACCCCATGTTAAAGCTGGTTAAAACATCAAACATCTAAAATAATACACGCTATTACATCAATACAATTTTTTATGGATGTTATGAGCATGGAGGGTTATTGTGTAGGTTTATAATAATTAGATGTTGCTTTAAAGCTCATAAGGACCCAGGGCAGGTAATCCTGGGTCCTTATGAGTTCTTATTTTTTTTTTTCCATGGATTTCTCCTCCCGCTCACTCCTTATGGTTTACTATCTGTGGATGGATTAGATGTATCCTGCTTAGTGGAAAGCTGTCTTATTGTTAGCTATTTTTGGCATTTTAGGTTGAGGTTGTTTGACGTTTATGCCCAGGTGGCGATTGAGACATGGCAGATCATACATTGGTAAAGGTTTTCAGCCACATAAAAAGTACAGGTTGTAATTGAGACCAGTTCAACATGGGTGTACTCACAGTTCGATCATGCTATGTCCAGAGGCTGTTTTGAGTTTGGGGACAGTTCATGTTCCCTTTTTTATTTACAATTTTGTATTTTTTTCTTTAATTTATATGATCAATTTAACAGATTTCTTTGATCCCCATCAGGTTTCATTGTGTTTTATTGTATTTTTATTCTAAGGACATTGGGTCAAGGCTTCAGCCATGTTTAATGCCTTGAACTGTGAATTGTTAACAAAGCAATATAATGTATAAACCGATAGAAAAATAATTAAGAAAAAAAACATTCAAAACAAATGTAGAAAAGAAATACAAGAGATTGTATATTTTAATGTGTTAACTACAAGCAGAATCTGTGTAAACTAGGTTGACGAAGACCGAATCAAAATTTGTTCACTTTCTACACACAGAGATTTAGTTTCCATAAAGAACTAAAATGTTATAGTTATTTTAGACTTTAAAGTTCGAGTTTAGTTAGAGGATCCTAAACTTCAGTCAAAAACACATCCTGGTAATTATGACTCATGTGAAGGCTAGGGCTCTGTAGTGTTTCTTAGCAACAGATCATTTAAGTTATTGAAAAGTTTGCAGACCAGTGGGGAATTTTGAGCCATTCATTTGAGATAAATTGTCTTTCAAGTGTTGGCTTCCCACTGGCCCAACATTTTCTGTTCCCTTTCTTTGACACACTATCTGCTTCTAAAAAATAGTTTGGAAATTTCAGGACCCATCCCAGTTTCTAGGATCCACCCTCCTCATATTTATATGGGTAGCATTGCACAATTCTATGATGAGCTGTAAGCAGGCCACACATCTGCGCTCCTATGTTCTAAGAGTGTTCACTGTGTTTACCTGCTAATTGCATCTTCCACAGACCACAGCAATTAATGTAAGCTACATTACGAAGTTGAGGATCAAAAGTATCTTTGGTTAAGTAACTGTATTCTATTTAATGCTAAGAAATATTATGTTAGCACATACTGTAGGGCTCGATTCAGACTATGTAAAGTCTGGGTTTGGATACTGGCCGCATTTTCCTAGCCATAGTGTGTTCCGGGTGTGTGTGTACGCATTCCAGACTGGCTTCAATCCAAACTCCCACACTGCCTTGTTTTTTTAAGCAAAAGCAGTGCAGTAGATTTAAAGTAGGGTCCTGGCAGCGGATTCCCCTCCGTATGGGGGGGGGGGGGGGTGGTATCAAGTTAAGAACTATTAGCATTCGGTTCATTATTTCTCTGATAAAACTGATAAACTGATAAAATCATTCCTTTACTATGGATGGGTGGAACTTTATGTTGTTAAGTTCTGACCATTAATTATAATGATTGGGACTGAAAGGAGAGATTTGCAGACTCTCCAAGAATACCAAAAACCTTGCACTTACCTCCTCTGATTCCCAAGTTGGCTTCTTAGGCATCACCCTGGACTACTACCTATCTTTTACCCCCTACAGGGCGACCTCTTTCTCATTCCCACTCTTTTGCCTCTGTAATATTGCTTGTTTCAGTTAATATAAAAAAAAATGGTCATTTACTTTCTGATCAATTACTGTTTGGTCTACTGCCATGACTTCCTCTCAAGTCTACCTGTGTCCTACCTTGCTTTATATCTCTCTCGCATGCACAGGTCGGCAGATCTTTAAGCAACCGCATCAAAAGTTATTTTTACATAAAAGCCTACGTCTTCCCACCTAATCCCATTTTTGACATTCCCCTACCACTTCTCCTAACCCGGTCCTATTCCTTACCCTGCCGTATTCCCAATCTACACCTGTCCTCCCATTCTACAGTCAAAGATTTCTAATTTTTCCCCTTCCCATATAGAAGTCATTGCATCTGCTGCTTGAGAACTTTGGTACATATCGGCTTTGGGCCCTCTCTCCCTCTCCAGGCTGGTCAAGCGTCCGACAGCACCCACTGGTGGTTGCCCTTGTGGCAGTAAATAAATGGTGGAAGACCATAGTGGATTATTTTTGGCCTCCTGCTCCTGGTTGCAATGACGCTCATTAAATCAGAAGACATTAAGGCGAATAGGTCGACCCCCAACTTTCAAGCTATTCAGTGGAAACGGTGGCAGTTATTATATTACGCACTACAATCATTTTTAAATGCTGTGCTATGCAGTTATGTAAAAAGGAAAAAAAAAGAAACAATAAAAATAACACTTTATTATATTGCTCACAAACAGCACTTTCCCATATGTTGTGCTTGCATAACTCACAAGCTAGAAGTGTTTGCAGTCAAATTTATCTCTTGGACTTTAGTATTGAACATTGAAGTAATGGTGTCTGGAAATCACTATGCGGCTCTATAATAAATTCTTTCCGTATTTGAACTACTTGTTAATAACGAAATAATAAGTGTCATACTTCAAATCCTTCCATGTAATTTGCTTTGTTTATCATCTTGTCCTTGGTGTTTCAATAGCACTGTTTGTACATAAATCCCATGTTTATTTATTTATGCATGTATTCTATGTATGAATTTAATTAGAAGTCTGGAGGGCTTCTGGAGTTAATTATTTAAGAGGTACAAGTGATGTATGTATACTTGAAGTGGTTTGTTTCCAGAGAATCTATGATGGGAGGTCTAAATCACAAACCGGGGATGGGTACCCTATAAGTTATTAGCCGTGATTAAGTGTTATTGGAAATACACCAATGTAAATGGGAGGTTGCTATGATTTCAAAATTACTTTGCCTTGAGCTATGCCATTTGCAGAGTAGCTATCATCAAAAAAGTAGCTTCTTTCATCTTGATATATCATACAGAATTGATGGTTAGTTAAATACTTCAGAATTACCCTGGGTGTTCAAATTTCCTCAAAGTAATTATTAAGTATTTCATCTTCCCCTTGCTGGACCATCTAGCCGCCTTAACCTAAATAGCAAAAGTGACTAACATTCAAAATAACGCCACAAACCTAGGTCTTTTATGGATAAGTCAAACTTTTTGTTCACCACTGCCTAACTTAAGGTCAAGCTCTGAAGACTCCAGCTAGTTTTCCTAGATAGTAGCCGATAAGTGGAATAACTTCCCATCCGAAGTGATCAAGGCTAATATAATACAATAAATAGTTTAAGGACGTTTGGGATAAATTTAAGAGTATAGATTTAAATACACAATTGGGTAGACTAGATCAGTGGTCGAAGTGGAAATTTAGAAGTGGGGGTATGGACATTCAGAAGTGGCGGTATGGAAACATAGAAAATAATGGAAGTCAATGGAGATTTGATATTTTTCCATTACAACAGTGGGAGAAGTGCCGGTATGTCATACCCCCGTATACATCCCCAGTTCGAGCCCTGGACTAGATGGATCACGTGACACATATCTGCCGTCACTATCTCTGTTTCCTCCTCCTCTACTTCACACAAACCTCTACAACCAAAGTCAGTGGCCACTTCTCCTTTCTCAGACACCTGGATGTGTCCACTTCTTACAGCAGTTGTCATTCCTTTAAAATCTGCTATAGGACCTGCTATAGCAGAAAAGCCTTGTTTTAACCCCGTTCTATTATGACCCCTATCATTTTGAACTTAAAGCATGTAAAAGAGAAAAAAATTTTTAATAAATACATATTAAAATATAGCATGAGAACACAACAGATATTAAAACTACACATATTACATGAAACATTTAATGGGATTTTAATATAAAACATAGGTATCTGATTATCAAAAACATATATATTATGTCAAACAATCACTTCAGATTTTGTGCATCTGTTAAGATTCTGGAGTAAATCTATTCCCTATTTACTAGTGAGAATCCTCCAAGCTTGGCTTTACAAGTTTTAAATCTGTCAATGGGAATTTAACATCCAAGACTTTTCACTGCAGCCTCAAACTCCTATTTAATTTCTAGAATTACCTAATCTTCTTTTATTTGTTGGAGAAAGAGATAAAATATACAGCGAATAGATTTAGTGAGAGGGAATTCATTTAAGCTGTCAGTTTTATAAAACACAATGGTCTATGGTATTGCGTCCCTGGTAATGCAATAAATCAACAAGCATATCCCTGCACATTGAGTTTAGGTACGTATCTAATCAACTTTACAGCCACGGTAAAAGAGATTCTCCTTTCTCTAAATATAATCTTCTCCTTCTTTCTTAGCACAGGACACTTGTTTGTTGTTCTGTTTGTAAGATTTTTTTTTATTTCTGTATATATTCCTTTTATAGCAAGTAGTGTTGTGGTCTAAAGGGGGGGACGGGACATAAATAGGGCATCAAGGCCACCGGTTGGGCAATAGAAAACGGCAATGACCAGTGGGGTGTAGGGCTTGATGGTACATCTGTATCATCAGTTCAGCTCTGTAGGTCAAATGTGGAAGACTAGTCGGCTCTCCTAATATAGGAGTTGTGCCCAAATATTGAGACCCCCCCAAAGCATTCCAAAGCAGTTGCATCTATCAGTAAGTAGAAAACTTTTTTTTGTTTTTCCACCTCCATTGGCGCAATCATTTTGTAGTTTTGTGGCTATATAAAGTATGGGGAGTGTTATGCAGCACACACACAGCTAAATATTTGCAGTAATTTGCATCTGAATATACTCATTTGCATTTAATTGTAATCACAAAATATAGCAGCAGCAAAGTATACTGTGGATCTCCATTAAAAATGATCACTTCTAAATGAAATAGCAAAAAATTCCTAACCTACACTAACACAACAAAACTAACACAAACCTGGTACTGGAAGAAGTAGTACACAATAAAAGCAAACCCAATCACAAAATCCTAACTAAATAGAAGTGCAGTTCATTGACAGTGACATTTAGTATGTCACTAATTCAGCACGCAGCAGGTTGTCAGGCTTGACTGGAGTCTTCACCATTAAACACAACAGAGGGGGCAGGATGATGCATTAAGCCCATAGACATGATGTTGCATTAAGTTCATAGACCACATACAAGGTTACCTGTAGTGACTTACCGCAGGAAATTAAAATGGTCTTTGATGTCCTGAAGTCCCAGACTGCCCATATCCCAGAACCTAGGCTTCTTGCAAAGTTCTACAAAGTGCTAGCAGACCATCATAGGACCTCGCAGGATGGGTGAGTATATGTAAATCCTGTGGTCCAGGCTCGCAGCGAGGAGATGACAGTTTGGCTACTATAAATATTGACCGCAGGATTACTTGCCATGAGATTGAACTCCCCGATTAGATTCTCCAAATGGACACTAAATGGTTTTGGCATGCTTTACCCAAACATTGCTTATCTAAAATACTGTATGAGAAGACAAGGTTTTATATTTTTATAGACACTCTAATGCAGAAACATCTGCGCATTATGTATCTCACCACAGGTTATGGGAACCAGGGAAAAATGTAATGGAGCAAAGGAAATAGATTATAGAAAAGTGGACAGAAAAGCAGATTGTGCTAAGGCAACAAAAGAAAATAGAAAACAGCTTTGAAAAAATAAAGAAATTCATTGACCAATAAGTAAACATGTTGTGTAACCATATCTGATGTATAAATTAGCACTGTATATTGAATCCTTTGAACTGAGATTTCCCCACCAGCTGTGTCGAACCCAGTTGGTTGCCATAAATAATAAAGTAATATTCTTTACACAAAACTTTCCTGAAATATTTTTAAGTCACTAAATGGATGCTAGGATTAGTGTAAACTTTGTACCTTCAGCAGTTTCAATAAGAAATATCCTGAGCTACATTATATATAGTGGAAAGTGTGTAGCTACTGTTATTTGTACACATATGCTAATTGTTTGATTGGCTATACGAGCCTAAAGCATTTAAGGTGATTTCAATCTAGCTTTATAATTGTTATTTCATTTAGACACTTTTTGACATTTTAGACTTTTTTGGGACATTTTTAAATGTGTTTTACTAGCACACTAAATGTGGAACTTCTAAATAGAGGAAATTAACAATAGTGGTTGCATCTTTAACCTGGATACACACTACAGTATTTTCATCGAAGTATGTTGACCATACCATAAGCGGTTGTATGGTTTGACACTATTGTTGTTAACGCTCTCATGATCATGGTTTAATAGGCCAATGATTTCATTAGATTTCCTAATGTTTATGATCAGTGATGGAATAATGTTAGATGAGCAGATTCTAAAGATGACCCAGCACTCACTGGTGAGTTTATCCAACCCCAACCTTTTTCCTAATTCTTATGCTACACCTAAACTTTCCTTCTCCATAACTTTAACCCATTCGCTAAACCTTATGCTCTATCCCCTCCCTGCAGCCTAACCCTAACTTCTACTTGTATGTTTGCATAGTGTCTTGTCCCGTTCGTATGCATCTCTTTGTGTCTGGCATTGGAAAATGAAGCACTGCCGTAGGTCACAAGTCGTTAATAAAGTTTTTGAAATACTGAACTTTTCAAAAAAACAGAAGCAGGAAAAGTGAATATCTTAAAAACAACATTCTCAGCGGCAAATTCATTAGATGCACGAAGCACAGGAGTACAAAGTCCGTGAAAACTATTTTAATATGTTGCCCGCTATATTAGCTGCGGTTTTTGAAACCCTGCCTCATATACATTAAGTTGATTTATATACCAAATATGTTTGGCCTTGCAGCTGGAGAGGCGCAACTTAAACATTTCATAATTCTTCCCAAATAGCTTCTGGAATCTCTGCAACAACTATCAATACCCAGCGGAGGGACAATTGGCAGCTTTGTAAGCACTTTGCACACCTATTGAGGGGTGTTTGTAAAACGCGTTTCATCTCATCCGAGCATCCTGTCCAGAGGTGTTTGAGGAATGCATTTCATCACATTTATTGGTGCAACACAGAATCCTCATCCTGCATAGAATGAAAAATTAGAACCTCTGCTAGAAGTGAAATGTGGTAAAATGTTGTACGTAATGACTTTATGCTCAGAAGACATTTGCTACGATGAGACGCTAAATCAAATGCAAGCTGGATTTTGAAACACATTAAGACCAAACACTGAGTTATGATCAGATCAAAGGCTATTAAATATTTAAGATTGTCTCAGTTGGTAACACTCCTGGAATTTCTGGAAGGCTCACACATTTTGGGAGGTTCTCCCTGGTATTTAAGGAGAGTGTCCGCAAACCTCCCGGGAGCTGGGCTGCGGCAGCTATTTCACAAAATCATTGCCTCAGCCCCGATCAATATTATCATGATGGGACATGGAACTGGTTATTAAGAAATTATGATGCTAGAAAATTTTACATAAGGTTATCTATGCTGCTTTTTTTTTTGTCCTGTAATAAGTGTCCCAATTCAGTATATATATATATATATATATATATATATATATATATATATATATATATATAGAGAGAGAGAGAGAGAGAGAGAGAACATATTGCTGAGAGTGAGAGACAATTATATAGCTAGACTCCTATCTCCTTGCTGTGAGCCTGGCTACTTTGACCACAGGACTTAATATTGTACCACCTGTGTGGGGTACCCCTGATGAATGGCAGCTATGGTTACTGGCTAACTCCCAGCTTTATCGATGTAATGGAGGGGAAATGTGTTAGTGGCAGGTGCATGGGTAAGGAGTTTGTGTGTGAGAAGAGCACTGTTAGTTGAAGATTATGAGGTAGTTGTCGGGAAACAGATTATAGGTGGGTCAAGTGACTCAGGTTGTTATTTTTTTTTTTACCCGGGACCCATGCCCACTTTTTAGCTGGTCTTTAACAGAGGTGGAAATAGCAGCGACCCAGGCTTCCTACAAAATTGCTCTTTCCTGGGGTCACCACCCAGAGACCTGAGGCAACTAGCTTATGGAGAGTATGTCAGAACAGGGCAGTCATTTTTTTGCAACTGCTGGGAAAATTTTCTTACATCATATCTGCACAACAACTGTTTATGATATAGTACTAGGCATCATTGCCAGTAATCAAGAACACTTTAGTATTATTGTAGACCCTAAAATTTAGTTTCACTGGAAGAGAACGATTGTAAGATGGACACATTATGAATGCCAATTGGACAGAGTTTGTTGAATTACAAATAAGACATTGAGCTCCACCACAAGTCTTTGGCCACATCAAAAAGACTCTTAAGTGTAAAGAGGGATCTTTCTTAATTAAAATAAGTAATAAGTTAATATATTGTAATATTGAGGAATTTGTTAAAATTACACTTAACAAGTATATCTCGCTATTCAATATTGTATGCTGTTTAACCTTTTCATTCATAACAAGAAAATAAGTCAAAGTACAGTAGCTAGAAGAATAAAAACTTATTTCATACTATTGTGTGTGTATATATATATACATTCAAAGAGATATAAAAAAATATTGTATTATGCTAAAAAAACTTACCACACACAAGTGCAATACAGATGTGACAATTTTTCTAAAATATAAATGTCAATAGAATAGAAAATGGCACTAGATTTATCTCTAAAGCATGCTAAAATCTTTGCGCCATGCTGTCAGTAACTCTAAAAAGTTGTAGTTCAAACAGTAACAGCTAGGTGGCGTACCAATGCCGAAGATAACCATTGTCAATGGAAGGACAACCTGTGTGCTGTTATGCATTAGTGCAGCCTTTTGACACATTTCCCAAAATCTACATGTAGGGTAGCCAAACATGCATACCGCAACATTGAAGTAGCTCTAATTTTAAAATATAATTTCTCCCAATTATTGCCAATCTTTTTGAAAATCAGTACGTCGCTGCGGAGCAGGGTGCAGAGATTAGTTGTAAAGACAGGTGCAAGCCATCAATGTAACGTGCATTTACTTTTTCAGCATGCAAGAAATATACTTTGAATAGCTTTATGTTTAATTTGATATTTAGAATTATGCTAGAAATAGTCACCTCTATATACAGTAATTTATTTGCCTCCAATTTAAGTTCAAGGTTGTTTCGTACATGGTTATAATAGATTTATCTACATCATGAGTCTATTAGGAGGTGCAGAGGTGTACCGTTATCCTGACAATGTAAAAAATTTTCTATTTCATTCTTAATAACTAATAACTAAAGTGTGCAGTCTCTAACTTTAAATCGTTCAGGGTACCATTATTATAAATGAGTTTGACCTAAGACAACTCCCTATTTACACACAGGAAAATCAATATTCACATATTCCCCCACTTGACAGCTTGAAACTGTTTGCTTATAAGTGGAGCAATTTGCAGTGTGCAGCACAAAGAAATATTTAAAATATAACAGTGGTTCTTTTTTTTCCATGGGTAAAGGTCTTACAAATGCTCTATAGATCAAAATGAATGTAATCTGCAGTATTTCACTTTATGAAAGGCGCTTACATTTTTCTCAATAGTGAGACGGTATGGTGCACACAACTGAAAAGCTAAAAGAAGGAAATAGTTTGAGGCTATTGTTGCTTTATTAGCTATTTTAGGTGTTCAGAGTTTTACAATTTAAAAGCATTTTTTGTGTCTTAGTAATATGCGGTTTCCAGATGCAATAGCAATAAGCTGGAGATCTCAATGGGATTTGTGCCACAACTGATGTGGGCAATTAATATTTTTTCTCCAAAAAATCATATAAATAAAATTATGGCCTTAAAAAAATAGGCTTCCTTAATCAGGGCACCATCGGTCTATCATTTAATAGTGATGGATATGATGTTATTTAATTCAAAAAGTTTCATTTCCTATGCTAACATCTCAAGGTCAGTGATTTACAGACATTCATCCTTCTGAAAAACTTTACAAGATTTTTCACATTCAATCATATTCAATTGAAAGCTAAACATAAATATATAAACTTAAAATAAATTTTCATTTTTTTTAGAATTATTGAGAGCAAATGCCATTTTATAATTTCATTTACCAATTTTTTTTTTTTTTATTATAGGTGGTGCATCATTTTGTAATAACAGTAGGTGTACACCGAAATTAAATTCTATTTGGTGGGGACATTTTAAAAATAAAATAAAACAAAAAAACCCTAAAGATAGTTTCAAAAGAAGAAAAGTGTTTAGTTGGGTGAGTAGGCCAGTGGTTCTTGACTCTTTGACTTTTCCATAATGGGTAACTGGTACACACCAGAAAAACATTGACAACTGACTATAGCATATTGAAAAATGTATATTGTGCACAACATATTGATGGAAATGTTTATCAGATTCTGTTTTATTAATGGTTTAAAGAAAAGTCTTTGAATGTACAATGTGTGTTAAAATATTCACTGTTGAATTAAGTATAATACCAGTGAGCAGAAGAAATTGTGTGGCCCAGAAATGGCATACCGCCTGCTATGTGATACCACATGGGTGGAGGCAGATGGCGGGCCTTCACAAGCAAATAACAGATCTGATGCATGCTTTTTTATTTATTTGTAAAACATTAACTTTTGATTTTTTTTTTTTTTTTGTAGGGCCAAGTTTCTCTATCTTCAAACACAAGCTCAAGTCCCAACGAACAGGCAATTAAGGAATTCCACCATGACAAGAACTGTGACTCTCCTCTCAATGTGAGCTTATGCCATTTTGCCAAAAATCCCGAGCCATAATTATGGTTCTCCTGCACTCTAAAGAGTTAGTATTCATTAAATGACTTCTCTATTTGTCAAATACATGTATATTCAGCGACAGTCAACTCAAAAAGCTAGCTCCCTAGTCTAAGTAGCAATACTTTAAAGACTAAAATACCTCAGCCCTTTGTCCATTTGCCATACTGGATAAACATATTGACTTCTGGTGGTCAAAAGGAGTGTGACTTGTCAAAGGAAGGCACGACTTGCAGTTGTGAGGGGGTTATGGCATAATTTTCTAGCTACTAAGTTAAGGGAAAACTTTTATTCCTTATAAAATAAGTTATAAATTAAAGTACAAATGGGTGTGTATATGGCTAAAAATATATCTCCACATAATTTGCACGTACTACTGTGGTTTTTTGATTATTGCATGTGCCAATTCAAATTAGACCATTCAATCAGCCAAATATAAGCGCAAAAATAGTTCTTCTCTTTGGCTGATATGGCTCTAGGGCAGACATTACTACATAGCCTACCTCCCAACAACTGCAACAGAACCTCGATTGAGGATTGACGATTCTGACACGCATTACTACTCTAAGCGTAATCTTGAAGAACCCTTGCCATTGCAGGTGGCAATTACAGTTTGGAAAAACAAAGAGGGAAAGTAGGACCCAGGAGTATTTGATTCTTCCATCTAAATCAGGACAGATGGAATGTACCTTTGCTGAATCTTTTGGTTTAAAAATGTATATGGGGCAACTTATGAGGGTGGCAAACCGTAGCGGAAAATAAATTTACCTTCTGTCCCAATTTGATTACACAACTATGGCAGCAACAGATTATTGTATTAAGCACATAAAGTATGGCATATTTGTATATATCTTGTAATATAAAAGACACTTGTTTGTAAGAGGAATATTGTTAAATATAATAATGCCCATGTATTTTATGATGTACTGTGTACATCATAATATGTATATACGATTCTTATGTTATGAACAACTTGAATTTGTACAGTATATAGAATTTCTATATTCTATGTCCTCAAACTTTTTTGTTCTTTCCCATCAACCTTATATTGTAAGCCTTGGGAGCAGGGACTTGCTTTCATGTTGTTCAAATTTATGTAAACTTTTAAATGCCATTACATTGTCTTACGTGTTTCCATGCCTAAATTGTGGCTCTTCTGATATAAATGTGCACATATTGGGGTTGTGCTATACTATATACATATTTACAAAGAATTATAATAAAACAGGATTATTTTACTTAATGGTATAACAATTAATCAGTGTAAATAGATTTATGTCTTCAATACATTAAAGGTCAATATTGATACCTTGTCTGGAGACTAAGGTCGTGAACTCTTATGGGGTGGTTTCAGCAGGTTTCAATTTACTATTCACTGTTGGTCCCTTTATTTTTTTTTTAGTAAGGCAGTAACTAAAGTTAAAAAAATAACAAAAATGATATTTTAAAAATTGTCGGCAGTTATGGCAAGCTGGTGCTCCAGGCACTCCAAGTGCTAGCATGTCCATGACTGGCAGGACATGCTAACAATTGTAGTACAACAAGCTCTAGTATGCCATGTTCCATAGTGATAGCCCTGCATGTATTATCCCCAACATACATAGTTAGATTCTTATGTACTATCCCTAAACTCCTTACCTAAAGAAGTTAATTAAAATACATTACTTACCATGCTGACATCTTCATGGTCAATAGTGTTCAAATAAGCACAGCTTAGGCATTTGGAGAATGTAGTAAGTAAACTCTTTGATATGTGGAAGAGAGGAGCAACATGTATGTCCTCCTACTGCTAATGACAGTTATGTCAGTACAAGTCCTCTATTTATAAGCTGTGACAGTTCCACCCTGTATGTGGTTCATTCAGATTAAAATAATTTTTTTTATCTGATTTAAAACACACTTTTTGTCCTTATTAAGACTCAATGAAGCTACATGCATTGAGGGCACGATCTAGAGTTGTGTATATTTAATGCTAATAAAAGTTTATTTGGGCAATGCGTGCAATCACAAGCTATGAATACAGTTTATTAAAAGCAATCCAATATCAGTCATGTGTGAGCTCACGTACTTGCACCAAGGTCAGTCAACACACATGCTTAACTCTATATTCATCTTAGTGATTTATAACAGGGATAAAATCTCATGGTGATGTGCAATCTCTCATATTACCTAAACCAGTGGTGGCCAAACCTGTCCTTGTGATCTACCAACAGTTCATGTTTTACAAGTCTCCAACATGATGACCTGGGAAACATGGACCGTTGGCAGATCACGAGGACAGGTTTGGCCACATCTAACCTGAAACATCAGAAATTTTGTAATATTTTAAATCCTGGACTGGAACTGGGGGACAGAACAGAGCCATCTGCAGAATTTTCGTTCTCTACCATGTTTCGAACAGTCTGTCTGGGTCTTGCTAAATATTGGCAGCATTGTTACAATATGCCTTGGTGACTTTTGTATATAATTCATTGAACAATGTGTGTCAAAAAGTATACGGCCTTGCCAGCAGTTTATACCAAGCGTATCATCAATAGTTACTGATCAACCCACTGAACAGACATGAATGTAACTTAATTTTTGATACCATAATACACATGGCAGTGCTCGAAGTGGGCCGGTATAGTATAGTGGGCCGGTATTTTCCTTGCTAAGCACCTCCCCTTCTGGACCTGTAATTTTATAATAAACATTCCTTCCTCCTCCACACCCTCACGTATAAATAGCCACTTTGAGCCCTGACACAGAGATTCTGGTTGCCTGCCTCTTTTGTCTGAACTAAATATAACTTACGGCACATGCAATAGATGCTAAAACATACTGGTAATTAGTATTTCATTTTGTTAATATGTGCATAATACCTGTATGTAGTTTAAATAACTTTTTATGTATTGTAAGTACTATACTGTTTTTTTCTATTAACTGTAAATATGGATCTAGTCTGGTCTATGTGGTCTGTGACCAAAAAGGTTATGTAAAAAACAAACTGTGATACACTGAGTTATTGCTTTGTATGCTCTATAGAAGGTATTAAAATTCCACCTGTCTGACCAACTTGTTTGTGTGAAATGTGCGTTTCTTACAGTGGGAGTTAGATAAATATATTGTGGCACAATGTAATTCTTGACTACAATTATTCTTTATTGTCTGGAACCTTTTTACCCACATTTATTACTGGAAATCAGCAGGGCCGTAACTAGCTATTTATTGGCCTGAGCAACAGAGAAATTTGTCACCATCATCTCCTTGGACTGAGATGATGGTGGGGGNCCCCCCCCCGATGGTGGCCCTGCTCATCCCCTCAGTTCCTCCTCCCCCACTAATCCACTTCCCCAGGGGTTTGCCCTTTCTCCTTCTACACAACCTCCCTTGGCACCCTTATCAACTCTTACGACTTTAAATACCATTTCTATGCAGATGATACACAGATCTACTCACCTCTACCCCTCACATATCTATGGTGTCAGTCTGCTTTTCTGCTTGGATGTCCCTGCGTTTCCTAAAACTCAATATGTACAGAACTGAAATATAGTCTTTATTCCCCCTTCGGCTCACCACCCTCTATCTCCTTTACCAAGCTCACTGCATGTATGCCATCCTCATCTCTACTTGACACCCATATCTGCGTACTTCCAAAGCTTGCCCTTTTTATTAAAATTCAACATCACTCAGATCAGTCCCTTCCTTTCAACTTAAGTCACCACTCTCTCGTCATCCCCTGTCTATACTACCACAATATCTTTCTCTGTGGTCTCTCAATACCACCTCTGCAATCTATACTCAACGTGGCAACTAGACATTTTTTTCACCTCACCCGCCTCACTTCCACCTCCCCACACCCACTGGGTGCAGCTTGTGCCTTCACCCAGGATCTCCAAGGTTCCAATATGGGTCCCCGCACCCTAAGCAATGACTTTGGCTGCAATGTCCTAGTTGAAGGGTGCATCTTACTTCATCAATTTTAATATGTAAACCTTTGTCAGTTGGCCATTATCACATGGTGCTGTATGACATGAATGGATTCAAATCAAGAACCAGATTCAAAAAAAAAGTTGTCATTATCAAAAACCACAAAGGGCCACAGGGCCATAAACAGCAGGGAGGCAGGCTTCTCAGTCAGGCAAGGGTTTATTGATGGTAAGGGTGATGGGTTCTTTAGTTAGGCTAGTATGGGGGTGGGATTTAGGTTGGGGAGGGTTTAGGTAGTTTATAAGTAAAGACATGGTGGGATTTGCTTTCATTCAGCATAAGGGTTCAACCTCCCTTTATAGTGTTGATTGTTTTCTTGAACTGCTTTTTTTTCAGACTGAACAAGTGGGCCAGTAGCGGAGGGGGGGGGGGAAGGATGTGGGGTGGCTAGAGGTTGGCTGCTTGGTGTATGAGTGGGTGCTATGCAGTTTGCGGCTTTAAAAGTTTCTGAAAGCATAGATGAGGTCTTGTCTATGATCAGATTCTAGTGATCAATTTAATTCTTGAAATTATTAGTTAAGTAAAATCAGATTATAATGGTCAACCTCTCCTCTATAGTTTTGTTTTTACTTAAAGTTTCTGCAACTATCACACAAAATGTAATTGACAGAAGGTACATAATTATATTGCAACACATTTTTACACACTACGGTGTTTGCTGAAAATATAGGAGCATGAAAGACAAAGGTAAATTACAGAGGAACATAGGAAAATGTTTCCGGCGCACTGCCATTAACCTGTAGCTAGTCTGTAATTCTACGTTCTAAATAAAATTCTGAGACGACAGTTACACATTTGCCAATATATAATAAACTACGTGTCGCTTTGAAAGCTTTTCTGTTAAGATAGTCAACATTCTACAGCGGCAAAAAAAAAAAAGGTTTCAGTAAACCAAAAATAGTTGCTTATATTGATTGAGATGATGATGTAACTCCTACGTGATTGAATATATAGTACATCTTACTTATGCCAGTAAACCGTGGTGCTTTATTAACCCTGCTGTCAAACAGCTATGATGCAGACAAAATATGTCTCTGAGTGTTTGTGTGTATCAGAGAGCCATTTATCAAATAAAAACAGCTATAGCTATATTGAAAACATTGGGTTGAATATATAACATCCAAACATCCGAGCCAGAAATAATTTCTTGACTTTGAAATTCAAAAGAAAAAGGAGGTTGGAAAATCTGTCAAATTATTGTTTCGTTTGTTGCAATGGTTATGTTAGTATTGTACTGTGACATCAGAAATGAAATGTTTTCAGGCTGTACATAGTCCGTTCTGAAGTACTGAGATTTAGAAACTCTCCAACTGTGCGAAATCAATTTTCTTATCTTTAATTAGAAATTAAAAGAATATATTTTTTTTCCCATTTCGCCAAATCTTGTTTTTCCATTTAGAAAGTCGCAGCAAATAGAATATGTAGCGTTTGAAAATCAGCTGGTTTCTAAATGGGTTATTTGAACATAAAAAAAAAGAACCTTTTAATCACAATGTGAAGAGATACTTCTCAATTCCTGATCACTAAATGAGTATAATCATATTAGAGAGGCCAAAAGAGGGGACATTGTTCTGATTTCTAAGGGCCTGATACAGAGTGGAACACAGATAATACTGTATGTGCGCAATGTGAATTTCTTCTACATGGATATTCACAGAAATCGGTTTAGGTTATATTCATATGTAATCTACATCCATAACTCATATCTGAGTGGTAGTGATTCAAGAGTTTGGGATGAACACAGTATTTAGCAAATAATTACTTCTACTTCAACCGCTACTGACATTGAACCACCCCCATATACAGTAGTACAAGAGCAACAATACAGTGGGCAACATCCCCACTTCAGTCTCACCGCTTAGTAAATATACCTTTAACCTCCCCCACACCTTTTTTTTTAACTCATTAGTAAAACTTAATGTGTGCAGTTGCAGGGCTGGACCAGTCTGCCATGTATATCCTCTTTTGCACAATTAAAACATGTTATTGCAATGACTTTGGGGTGTGGGCTCCACTCCACTCTAATGTAAAGTACCAGGTAAAATTTGCATCCCTCTTAACCGCATTTGTTAAGTGTGTACGGATATACACAGTATAAAACCAAATAGTTGCAGAGTAGATTTTTGGAAAGGGGTTGGGATAAATAAAGCTTATGTCTGTAAATACATCATTTCATTGATACAGATTTGCAGAAATATTCGCATATTCCTGTGAAATTTCCATGCTTATCCATAAACAGTACGGATACATTTTTCTGCTCATTAAATGATTACTGTAATTGTGAATTGAGACATAATGACTTGGGGGATTTGTGTAACTCTCATCCTAAATGGTGTACGTGCCCTTTTGGCTGTAAAAGGGATTTATCAGCATTTACAATCGCACATTTCACATTCAAGATCAATTCTTTTGTACAAGAGTTTGTCATGGCCCAGATAATGCGAGACAATTATCCCAAATCTCTACAAAAAGGGTAAACATGGCAAATAGTATTATCTGCTAACCATGCGTGTGTGTGTGTGTGACTGCTTCAGAAACAGCTAATGGAAGTCAAGAAGAATTTATTATCTATGACAAAGGAGCATAAAAATACTATTAAAAACAAACCAGGTAGAATATAGACCCCAGTGACTCCCGATACCTCTTGTAATATAGTAAATGTGTTCAAGGCAATTCGAGATTGTTTGGCCTTTCTTTAAATCCAGCAAGAGATCATCATAAATTCAAAGGTAAATCTGACAGCAGATTGTACATTTAGTCTATTTTCAGTCTCCTGTAAAATGGCAGAGATAAATAAATAAAAGTGATCGATGTCTACTCGCGACGTACTTTTTTTCTCATTTTAAATAGATCATAGTTATCTAATGTTCAGCTCAATAAGCTAATGCTAAGTGAAATAGAAAAAATGGTGTAAACTGATTGCTTTCCAGCGCCAAGGCGGCATAGAAACATGATCGTGTCACATCTGTAAAGAGGCCATAAAGTCTAGTGATGTCACCACCCCGGTTTTTACCAGATATTGTCAGTGTGAGCTTGTGTTCTGTTGGTCATGGCCTCTTCGTTCTTCCCCTAATGACATGAGGTGTACAGTGGGAATGTAGCAATAGCAGAAGTGTTGCAATCAATATGCAGATAAGTCTAAAGCTAGGCATACGCGGTAAGATAAATTGTTCCCATGGAAAGATTGGAAGAAGTGGTGGGCAAAACCATGTTGAATTGCAGGGGGAGGCAAACTGAATTAGTTGCAATCAGTATTACAGATGAGAGATGATGTATCCAGCCCAATTGTAATAACAGTGTAACAGTAACGCTGGTCAGTATCTGTGTGCAACATGCAACAATAAAGTATTCTCCCTGCATGCAAACACTGACATTCATTTTACCTCCCCTGCAATTCAACATGGTTTTACCCACACATGAAAGATCTTTCAATTGGAACAATTTATCTTACCGTGTGTACCTAGCTTAAGTATAGACATACAGTATAGTTAGCAATGTAGTACAAAACAATATAAGCAATACAAAACACAGAGCGGCAACAGCAAGGTAAGATGTAAACTAGAAAGTTAGAGCAATTAAAGCTTAAAGAGATGGGAAAGAGGCATAGTGAGAGGTAGAGAGTACAAATGGGTGAAGGTTTAAAAAGGAAGCCAAAAAGGCACAAAAGGCGAGGAAGAGCCTTAACATATTAAGATTAAGGGCAGGAGACAGTACAAGGTAGGGGACTTCTGGCTCGAGGTGTGAAAGAGGCTAAGGAGAGGGAGGGAAAAGCTAAATGTGTAGTGAGGATGTTATGTGAAGGAGGGCACGGCTAGTCGCGTTTTGTGAGAGCACTTTAAGATGGTAGGAGAGAGTTGGAGGATAGATAGCAATGGTTAGCTGAACGGAGGAGGCGAGATGGATGGATTGTGCATGGAAATGAGGGAGGACATGTAAAGTGCAGTGGTGAAAGAGATGGTCTTAAAGGTGATGGTAGAAACTAAGGAATAGAATTCCTTAGTAGAAAATGTCCATTTTTACTTTTTCATAGCTTTAGCCTAATATCCCTATCATATAAAGGAGCATATTCCAACCAGGACAGGGTTTGTTCTGTGACCTTTCCCATTTCCACCTCTGCATCCCCTACACATAGAAGAAATACTGAATGTACATTGCATAAGTATGCCTATTTTCTGTCCTATTCCCTCTCACCACACACTAGAAAACATATGGATCACAGGAGGGAAAAAAAAAAAAAGTTCTGTACAATTAACGTTGGACATGAGCAGTATGGATAATTTCCGTATCCCGTTCATCATGCCGGAATTGGGCATATTGCTTTTAACTCTGAATAACTTAGTTTTAGAATGTATACCACTTCTTAGCAAAAGGTTTGTTATTGTCACGTATTTTAAGACACACATTGCCTCGTAAAAGTTTTAGAAATGAGCTTGTTTATTTCTGTAATTAATGTACCACAGAAGCGATAGAGGAGTAAAAGTGCACAAGGAGCTAGGTATTAAGTGTTGCAAAAGGCAATTCTGCCATGTAATTTCTTCCCAGTAGCATCAATTTACTCTGCATCTCCTACTGTCAGTGTCTGGCTGTGACTTTTGTACGCTCTGCGCTGTTAACATTATAGCAGTTTAAAAGAAAACACTGTTCATTTAAAGTGCCTTGGAAAGTTAAAGGGCATTGTATTAGAGTGTGTATTAAAGAATGCTTTCACATCTACACTATTTTTTATTCCTTCCCTCGAGTCGGTTCATTGTATTGTTTGTTACAGGAACAATGACTTTCACACAGCAGGTGCCGCCGAAAACGTCCCCATAAGAAAGTCATTTACTTGACGTCAACAAGTCGCAATGCAAATATTGACAGCCTGAATCATGGTTCCCAGGATGTGTCCACGTAAACTCATTACAACAACATCCATCAATAACTAATACAACAGACCCAAGCTCGCAGTGCGCCGACACACCTCAGATCCATACGTCTGTTGCAGAACGCATATAGCTTTTACCCTTGCTCTCAGCGTAGCTGTAGAAGTGACAGAATGGGAACGTATAATACACTAGATTTGTGACAGAGCAGATTATAAACTGTATGTTAGAACCTCTGGGAAATTAAATGACTTCTATCCCTGACATGTAACATGTTGTGTGCGTTATAGTTTTCTGTACTTAATAAATGTAGACGTGTACTGAAAAGAAACCTAAAAGTATTTAATGATTGTTCTTAATGTCAAAGAGGAAGAATCTGGTTCTGGCAAATAACTAGATGTTTGTGTAGGAGGAAGGACTGGTGCAAGGTATTTGGGCGCCCCATGTGAACCACCCCCCTTTACCAACAAAATGTGAATGTGTAGATAGATAGATCTTCACCTATCTCTATATAGTGCCTTAGTGCCTATTGTCCTCGGGACCACAACTACAAGCAAGCATCCTAGGCCAATGCTGATTTTACCTTAAAGTTAACATCGACCCTGGTAAGAGGTAGATGGCAGCAAAAAAAAAAAAAAGTATTCTCCATGAATGCCAAGGATGAAATGAGTTGAATCCCTCTGAAATTAAACTTTTATTTGCCCAAGTGTAAATTTTCACTTCTTTTCAGTCTCGGGATCTCGAGTGCAAAGACTAACATATAAAGTGTTTTTAATTTGAACAATATATTCTACTTGAGAGGAATTCATTTCCCTAGAAGAGATAACCATAACATTATATTCTATGCTCAGAAAAGTCTGTTGCAACGATAACACTCCAATATAAATAAAGTGTGCAGAGAATTGGGGACTTCTGGTACAAAAGACGTTGATGAAGTGCAGAAGGGGGCTTTTCTGAACATATGCTTCATCCACTCATGCTCATCTCAGAGCACCACAGGGACTCCAGTGCATAGTGCAGAACTGTCATGTCCTTTAAATTTTGCTATGGGATCCGTCTTTGCCATGATTCATTCAACCAGCATCAATTTAAAAAATCTGTTTTGTGCAACGTAGGTAGCTTGTAGGTTACAACAAGCATCATGTGGTCCGAAATGTTTTGTAATATGCACCAGCTGTACCTGGTGTGCTCTGTAGCAAAAAAAAAAACAAAACAAACTCTTGAGAGGTTGTGAATATGACAAAAGTCATGTTACCTGTCAAAATTTTCTTAAAACGTATTTTGCTTCACGTCCCTCATCTCCGCGAACAATCAAGCCCATCAAGTACCAACAAACATGGCTCATGCGGCCCATTAGACATGGAGAGACTTAATAATAAGATTCATTGCATCATCACCAGCCCATCATTCACCACCAACACCATCATTCATTGACTTTATGCACAACATGGCACAGTGGGAAGGATTCCCGATGCAATTCAAGTCATGAAGCCTCTGGAAACTATGTGTCCTGAAACATCAATTATGTACTCTGGTAAAACACAACAGTACTGTACTAGTAATAGAATTTACCATTTACTAAAACTTTATATGACGACTAGAATCATTCTAATGTTAATCAAATTAGAATGGAGGTAACCTTGACAATGCTAGTATCAAAACAATTAACAGCGTTTTCCAGAGCCCGTTTCTCCAATCAAAAGCAATGCAATTGTAGGGAGCTACAGTATATCTATATCTGTGAATCATAATTCATAACCAATTTCCACAGGAAAGTCTTCGTAAACAAAGTGGTCTTGACATTTAAGAAAATAGGAGACGGTACAGTTCACACTCCAAAACAAATCTAAAGATCTTTGCTGATGACAGGGAAAAAAAAAATGTTCTCAAGTGCAGTGAAGCAGCGTCGAGGCAAAAGGTTGATCTTGAATGTCAAAAAATGGCTTCAACAATTTCCAACATAACATCGCTAAAAACTGTTATAAGCCCTTATGGGTCTGCGAATTGCATATTTATCAATGTTGTACACTCTGTAGGCTGATGTTTTCAACTTCGTTTCATGTTGAACATTATTAATAGAATGCAAGGCTTATTTCACACAATAAAAATACAGCACAATTAGTTTGACAAAAGGTTCAAGATGGAGGGTTTGAGGTTTCAACATAAGTGTTAAAATACTCTACAAAGCAGCTTCAAAGCCAATATCCACCAATACGAACTTGGGTTATTGCCTCTGGGTCTTCAATCCAAATGAATACTTTATTCTCCACTTTACTATCAAATATGCCGCATAAGAGGCGCCAAACACAAAGTTGGTTAATAGAGGTAATGGGTTAATGTTAACGATGAAGTGCATCCCTGGTACGCTAAGATTAAGTGAGCTTATGTAAAGTGTATTTTACAGCTTTGGGATTGGATGGTTCGGGCTATTGAACACCCTCTCCCCCTAAAATAAATTGATGGTTATAGGTTTTGGACAAATACCAACTATTAATCTTAACTTTGTAATTTGTGAAATAATACTAATGTTTCCCTAATAGGTCTGAACTGGGAACAGCAGAGAAGAAAGCACATGTTTCTTAGCAACTGAAGAATCTGGATCTGGTATCTAATTAACTTTTAGTCTTTGCAAATGACAAATCATATTGATGCTGACAGCTTGCATGTATTTATGTTCTGGAAACGAATGACAAAAGTCCTAAAATTATATGTCTCTCTGGTTCATTGAAATGCAAATCAGGTATAAACATGATTAATGGTCTAAAGGCAGCCTATTAACACACAAGTTCTCAGATCAATAAAGTTGGGTTTTTCAGACTACTGATATTGCTCGATTGGTTTATTAAGTTTGATGGATTGGAAACAAAAATCATTGAAAAAAAATCTAAAAAGCCAATCACAATCATTTTATTTAGATTTTGAATGGTTTCTCTATTGTTTCTCTCCAGGTTACTTTAATTGCCTTCATGTTGTAAGGTAATTTAATTTGTCTATACTTATAATAGTATAAAAGTTTTTCTTGTTACTAATGCTTAATGAAGAAATAAGGGCTCCATTTTACTATACTTAATCTTTTGGTTGGTAATTATGGTAGCCACGAAGGTCTGCAGGATTCAGCAGACATTAATGTTCCAGGTTTCCAAGTCACGGCACCAGAGAATGCAGGGATGCAGGTAATACCACTAAATTAGTGGGTTTGTAAATAATTAGAACTTTGCGGCTTTGTAAATGCAGAGGTAAATGTTCCATTCTGCACTATCCAAGGAAGAGTAAATGGGACTGATCCAGATCTGCACCATCTGCATGCCTATCTGCCTGCGCATCCGACTGCTACAGTGTATATTTTAATGAAATGTTGTTTGCTAGTCCACCGCCTATCAATAGTTTAACGTCCATTGTTAACATACCCTGAGCAGCTTATTATTATTATTGTTCTATTTGTTATAGCAGTGCTTTTCCTAATATAAATACACATCATGAAAAACACGAGGCATCATTTTTCTTTGACCTCAATGTCTACTTAACCCACTCACACTGTATTGTAGAGTATAAATAGTTTATTCTACCACCTCTTCTTTCCTCTTAGACGAACACAAAGTCATCTGTCATCTCTGCTATATTATTTAATAACACTTTTCCCTTCGCCATTTACAAGTCACATTTTCAGATTTCCATTCATGTTATCTAATGTTTAGTATCTAATTTTTACAGTTGAAATACACAGACGTTGAAAGTATAGTCAATTTAACGTCTTTGCAGTCCACAAAGCTTTCTACCAGGTGTATTCATACTTCTGCTCTTAAGGCAGGCCTGTCGAACCTGTGGCCCACCAGGTGCTGCACAACTACAAGTCCCAGCAGGCTTTGTCAGGAATAAAACTATGTCTATGCAGTTAAAGCATGCTGGGACTTGTAGTTTTCCACAGGTATGTCCTGTTAATAGCCTTCCTTAAATTGTAGTGTTATTTAGTTTCCAACAAAAAAGCAGATAAAAAAAATCTATAAAAACTTTAATAAAATTAGGATACATTTTTTTAGTAACAAAACAAGAACTGTAGAATATATTCACCAATTATTTATATTTTGTGGTAATTTTGCAGCTGATTCTAAGCAGTGGCAAACACAGAGGGGGGTTTCCTGGAGCCCAGAACCCCCCCCCCCTCAATGTATCTTTATGTATCCAAGATGGAACTCTATAATGTATGTGGCATATTAGGGTTTAGGGATGATATACTATACACAGTATAGTTATATATTATAGTACATTGCCATATTAATCTTATATTGTGTGTCTCATCCAGACCCCTATATTATGGGGCTGGGGATGACACCCTATATAAAGTACACTTTAAGCAGAGAAATAATAGCACATACTATAATATATGAAGCGTATATTAGGGGTCTGGAGATGTTACTACTGTATACCCAAATATAACTATATNTGTTATATATTACCAGGCACCTAATATAGACAAATGGCCTAAATTTACTAAGCAGGGAGATTGAAAACTGGGGATGTTGCCCATAGCAACCACTCCGATTCAAGCTCTCAGTTTCATTTTACATACTGGAGAGTATGAGCGGATTGAAAAGTGGGGATGTTGCCAATAGTAACAATCTCCCTACTTAGTAAATTTAGGCCAATATGTACTTTATAGAGCAATAGCTCTAGTATACCCTGCATGCATTACAAGCATATGAAACCTCTGTTTTGCAATTGCCAAGGCATGGCAGAGTATACCAGGGTAGAATCAATATATGTTGGTTTAAAAGAAAACTGCTTGTGTTTGTCCCTAAAAAACTTAAAAAGAAAAAGAAAATAAAGAAAAGCCAGCCGGTTAAATGTGGTGTTTTCAAGCAACCTTCATACCGTAACTGTATCCTCCATGTTATTTTATTGTCAACATTCACACAAAACATAATAAATAAGAGCGCATTTGAATTGAGATGCGTTGGGAAATAAAGCTGACTTGAGTATATTCTGACACTTTTTTATGGCTTTTCTTTCTACTTCAATGTTTTTCTTCTATCAATGACTTTGGAGGTCATTTACGGGCAAACTACTTCTGTCTTTTCCCGATTGTTTGGTGTGATATATAGCGCCATAAAATAAATAGCTAAAAGCCTGAATTTCCAGAATGTTACTATCAAATCGTAATATCAAAGTACATTGAAATAAATCTCCATACTTGGTGTAAACCAACAGAGGGTAAAAGTCGATGTAATGTAAACACACAACTGAGAAAAGTGTGAAAAACAAGACTGTGGAGCTCAGTTAAAAAAAAAGATTTTATGTATGCTCAATGAGATATTTTCTTGAAGAAAAAGTGAAAGTACATACTTTCTATTTACACCAGGGCTGGAAGTGGGGGTGTATACGGTGATATGCCATACCGTTCCTTCTAACACCACATTAAATAAAAAATAAGAAATGCCAATTCGCTTCTATTATGTGCCCGTTCCCATACCACCAGTGCTAAATGTATATGACTATTCTTTTTCTCTATCTATACCACTTTCCGTGGACCACTAATAAAATCATATATAAATTTACCTATCCAATCCAGGGCATATATTTACTGAGCTGCGGGAATGGAAAAGTGATGGCTATAGCAACCGATCTGAACGGGACCCTCGTAAAAATTTACTGGGAAATTCCTGGGTCAACTCCGAAATCTGAATGGTGGTAGAACATGAACTAAAAATGCAGAAAAAAATAAAAATAAAATAATAATAATAAAATCGAGCAATATAAAAGGTTTTGTAATTTTCCATGTATATTATACAAAAAATAACAAATAAAGTGACAATTAACAAGCCTGTCATTCTACCAGTAAAAACAAGATTCTGAAATATCCGTTTTATAACGAGCAATACAAAACAAAACTTTTAAAAAATTATATTATATGTAATAGTAAACAATTCCCGGGAACAAAGCAGACGGACAGATACAAAATAGACTTAGACAATAGGTTTCTCCCGGAATCGACACCGTGGAGGCTGGGTAAAGTATGTGATTTCTGTAAATCAGGGCTCGAAGTGGGGTTGTATACTGGGGTATGCCATACTAGCACTTCTCCCACTGATGTAATAGAGAAACTACTAATCTCCATTGACTTCTATTATATTCAGTGTTTCCATACCACCACTTCTAAATGTCCATACCACCACTTCTAAATCTCCACTTCGACCACTGATGTAAATCACGCCCAAACTCCCGCCCTCTGGACGTTAAAAAGACTACCTTTTACTGTGGATGAGTGGGGTGTGATGGCGTTAAGCCATGCCCATCATACTAAGGTTTGGGAGCTGAGGCAATGATTTACATGAAATGGTTACCTCAGCCAGGTCCCTACAAGAAAGAGAAACAGTACCAGTAGCGCACCAGGGGGTATATTTACTAAGCGGCGAGATTGCAGTGAGACTGGAAAGTGGGGATGTTGCCCATAGCAACCAATCAGATTCAAGCTCATCATTTTACACACTGGAGAATGTGAACTCGAATCTGATTGGTTGCTATGGGCAACATTCCCACTTTTCAATCTCACTGCAATCTCACCGCTTAGTAAATATACCCCCAGGTGTCACCAAATCCTAGTGACACCACTGCTGGAGCACAACTACAAACCCTGTTGCAATGTGAAAAATGTTAATGTAATTACACTATCATGCAGGTAGGAAAATAATTCCCTTACAAATATAGAGATGACTTATATAACTATATCACCTCTAAGCTCTGTTTGCACATTTTAAATGAGCCTCCTCTGCCATTTAACATGGTTATGTCAAGGTGCGTACTATATTTTCACCTTTTATTTATAGTTACATTACTTCTGGCTCTGATTCATCTCCACAGTCCAAAGGGCTTATACTTGCTTATACTGTACATTATTGTGTAATACACATCTATTAGGTTCAAGTCTGATAGTGGCATCATATATCACGCACTCTTTGAATTGACACATAAATAGTCTATCCTACGAAGATGTATTTCCACTGAGCAACATGTAGGCCTGGCACACGTGGCGTCCCACTTGGTTTGCATTACGATCACTGTGGTTAGATAACATACATGATGAGAGACAGATATGCATTCTGCTTATATGAAATGAAATCCATCATTCAAGGTGACAAGAAAATTCTGATAAAAGAAAAACATTTATTAAGCGTGATCTCAATCTGAGGCTTGATTACCTTTAAGTCAGCGTTCCGATCCTGCATGAATCCATCTTATATAAAAAAAACATATAGAGCGATTGAATTATTTCATATTTGACTTCAGCCGGTGCTATAAATCTCACGCTAGCAAGACAACGCTGCTATTATTTCATAGATGATATATTGTAAATGGCAAAACAGTTCACATTACAGAGATTTATGCCTGGTGTGTGGTAACATTTGGTGGGGAGGAAGAATAATTGACATCTTATATATGTAAATAAAGTACAGTGGAAACATCAGGCTGCTTAGGGTAAAACACTTACAGGATTAGGGAAAAATATGACAGACGCTGCAGAAAGCATGGCGTCAATTGAAGTAGTCACTGCTGTATTATTCCGATGTGAGATTTGTGCACCAAACACAAATATGGTGATTATTATCTGTATTACACATAGTGAGAGATTTTGCCATTTTGGAGTTTCTCTCCCCATCTTTCATTTAGGTAAAAGACCTATTGTCGACTCTTACTGACGACAGCCAAAACGTTGACTTAAATTTATATCAACATAGTATTAGACCAAAAGAAATTTATATGAATAGAGTAGTATGCTGAAAGTTGGGGTTAGGCAGCACGGAGGGGAAGGTTGGGGTTAGGCAGCACGGAGGGGAAGGTTTGGTTTTTCTCTGCTGCTGCGCATGTCACACTGGGACAGGCAGAGCCGGGTCCCCCAGGTCTCACCTCCTCTTACCTCCAGACTTGCGCTGCAACTTATGGCAGCCAAGGGGGGAAAGAGAGAGGGAGAGATAGTGAGCGATAGAAAAGGACATGCAGGGTGCAAGTTTATAGTTTGTAGGGTGGGTGCCAAACATCGGCCCTGGTTATTAATATAAAAGGCATGTGATAGAAGCATGTGATCAAAATACATCCATTGTCTCATATCTGTACTCTTATCAGTCATTCCCACCAATCTTTCTATGGAACCAGGGCTACAAGTAGGTATATTTAAGTGGAGATATGTAGCTAAGCTATAAGTTTGGCCCCTCCAGACCCACGATTTTGTGAAAAATGTTCTCATCCAATCCAGAGGGAGCGAGGCTTATACAAGGGGACAGCGCTTATCTCAGAAAAAGGTGCTGGCATATCATACCGGTGTATGCCGGCCCGCTTTAGGAACCAATGGAATCAATCATGTAATAAACTTCAAAAAGTCTAAGCTTACAGTGTTTGGCCACATTGGCTAATGTCATCTTAGGAACCCAAATCTGCTGAAGTGATTGCTTGCAGATGTGATCCTTTATAATGTTTCTAAAAATACTGCCATGTCGAGGTATGCGAGGCTGGCTCCGCCACATTTCGATTTTGGAAAATGGCTTCACTAAAAAAAGGTACATACTGTATGTAACAGCACACACCAATGACAATGGTTATCTTCTGCATTGATACATTGCCATCTAGCTGCAACTTACTGGCAGCATGGCACAAAAGCATATTAACATGCTTTCAGGTTGCCAGGTCAGTTTTTGAGAAATGTTATATGGGGGTCACATATACCAGAGAGCTACAAGACAGGATCCCAATGACATTGTAGAACAGCACAGGTATAATGGCGTCCACGCAGCGCTCAGGTAGGGTCACTTTCAACTATTTTAATAACAAAACCCTTGAGTTTTTCCATAAAAGTTTATTTGTGCAACATTTCCTTTAATATAAAAACGATAAAAGCGCTTTGAAGACCTTACGCGTGGCCCCCATTTTGGTGTTGAAGTTTATTGCGTGCAGCCATAGTCACGGAAGCTCAAACCTTTAATTTCCGTAAAACTATACTTTTTGTCTAAGGCACATTATTATATTCATTTTATTCTGGGTGTAATTATTTGTAGTGAACAGCATGGATCTGCAAGTTGGTTTCTGACAACTGACATCTGCTCTTAGTCATCATTGCCAGGTGAATTTCGAGGCAGATGAACTTATCCGACAGGATTCATTCTCCACTGTGATTTATAACAGCGGGAACGTTTGCTTTATTTTAGCTGCACTCTATAGTTTTCATTTTAATTCCATCCGTGTGTTGCGTGCTGCAGAGAGGTCAGCTCAGTCGCTAATAATTCTCACTGTTTTGATGAGTCATTTGCAGCGGATGCCCTTTTACTTTGCTCTTATTGCAGCTTATTCATAATTTTTTTCTTTTTTTTTTCATTTTTGTGAATGGAAAAAACAACAACAACTCTACTCGGATAAACATAAGTGTGGACATAGAACCACGTTTTACAATACACCACACGGGTAAGCTGCATTTTAGAAAAAGTAGGGTCCAAATCTCTGCCTCAGCCAGATCATAACCAAGAATGGGCGGTACTTGATTATCTCAACCCCCGCCTATGCATAGCAAATGCACGTTACCTCAGGGGGCAGGGCCTCTGGCATGATTTGCATAATCGCTCCCTCCACCCCACACACGTGTTGCCATTTTTTTGTTTCTCTCAGGACAGAGAGTCGACAACTCCAAGATAAGGTCATGATCAAGGTTGGAAGTGAAGCAACTCAATCCCTACAGCCAGGGCCGCCATCAAGGGGGACAGTCGGGCCTACAGTCCTGGGCCCGGCCGTGCCCTCGGCAGAGGCCCAACACCCTGTACTCGTGTGCCGGCCGCTGCCGGCAGCCTGCCTGAACTCACTTAGACCCCATTATTGGCATCTAAGCGAGTATAAATAGGCCCAACGGCCTCCTGCAGTGACATAGCGACATCACAACGTCCTGGCATTATGATCTTTGGAAGTCCATGTCTCTCACATGCACGGTAAGCCAACTACTGCAGGGATCCTGCTTCAGACATAGAGTTTGTGACTCTTGGAACTCCAGTCTGCGAAGGTCTAAAACCTGTCCAAGGTTAGGAAATCAGGTAGAATATATTGTTTTACACAAGTTGGTTTCCCTTTTGATACATAATTCCTAATTCTGTATAAATGTTAATATCACACTAATAAAAGACTAGTTGGTCATGACCACCACGCTGCAACTGGCGGCGAGTAGATAGATGCCACTATTTAAGACCGGAACGGTCTGGAAGCAGGAAGAAAGCAGCAGCCTCGGGTAGCATGAAAGGCTGCGACTAGTGAAGACCTGGATGGGATTGCGGGCTCTGACTGAGGATTCCAGGAACTAAACGGGCCCAGCTAGGGAACCAGCAAAGACCTGACATGAGAACAACGGCATTGGCTATATAACTAGTTTATTCTATAATAGGCTTTAAAAAAAAAAATTATGTATGACATTTTACCCTAACATTACTGCAATCTTATAGGGACTTGCTTCAGCTTCGACTTTTACCTTTGGACTGTGTGATTTAAGATTAAAGATGCGTAGGGGAGGGGAAAAACCCACACAAATTACTATATATATTTGCCTCCATTATGGCCATTAGGGATTCTCATTGAGCAACTCTCCCCAGCAGATCATTGCATCAGTAGAAAATCTATAAAATGATTCTGCCGTCATAGCCTGGGGGTATGAATCAGCTTATAGCTTAATATCTGCCAGCCACAACCTGATGTCTTCTGTACCATATTTATAAGTAGTATATTCCGCTTTCATATAATAAATTCTCAGTTCACTTTATCTACTGTGGCTGGTTCTTGACGGCTTGTACCGCACAGCCAAAAAACATTAAGTCACTCTTTACAGAGTATTAAGGCTGCAGATTCTCCCTCTCCTTTTAGGGATTAGCTGTCCTTCGAGATGTTTAATGCATAATCCAGTCCGCATACAATACATACTCGGCAGGAGATGGAAAAATATTCTCAATGCTATGGAATATGAAGGGAATTAGGACACGGCTCTCGGTAACGCCGGGAATGGCTTCAGTCTACAACGGTTCACAGTAAAATAGATTTAACAAGTTAGGGATGATAATATATTTCATCAGAATATAGTAAGTGCATTTGTGAGCACATTTGTAATCCAAAATGGTTAGATCAGCAAGTGTGTGTATTTCCCTATGCTACATACTTTTCCATCCCAAGACCCAGAGCATTTTATTAAAACTATTTTTCAAGCATCCGATATGGCCTCCTTAAGCACTCGGGGATGTTGCACTGTAATAAGGCTTTCCTAAGCAGAATTTTGTCTTTATTGAAAATCTATTGCGTTCCCATTTAAATAATACTCTCTTATGTTCTTTTAATTAGAAGTGGCCTTTAAATTGATTTCAGATCTAACTGCTCCTCTCTATAGATCGGAGTCAACGCATTAAGCTGGACATAAATTACCAAACTGTATAGAGTCAGGATACGGAAATTTTTTTTTTATTTTGGCACAATATTTAAAGGCTCAGCTGTAGATTGAGCTAATGGGTTGTTACTTATCCTGATATAGGGATTACTTATCCTGATAGAGAGATTATTGATGACATCACATGGGGCTTAAAGTCCTTCATGGCAACATTCTAAGTGTCACCGGCTTTAACTACCGTTGGTGTGGCTGCTGTGGTGACAAAAAGAAGAGGCTCGACCCAAGGCAACCGCTCACATCATGGATATTAATATATATTTAATTTTTCCATACGCTGAGGTATAGTGGTGCCGCAGGTCATTTGGCTTGCTATTGGTAAGCATGAATAGTCACGGTCCTCTTAGGAGATGGCTCCAGGCGCAGGTCCCGGTTAGGCAGTGCCTTCAGCCATTCTTTACCAAGTTCTTTATACTGTTTTCATCTGGCAGTACCACCTCCACATGTCATACAATGCATTTCTACTAAACAGAGAATAATTTAATATCCATATGAGATTTTCCCCCACCTTACGCATTGACCCCATTGATTTTGAGTCCTCCAATGAACCATGTATTAGAAAGGTGAATTAGAATTCTGAACGTTGTACTCTGCAGCCACCGTGCCCTGAGCAACGCTGGCTTTCTAGATCCACTTCATAGTCCCGATTATCCTATAGAGTGCATGCACTATGCAATGTGTTAGGTGGCTGGAGCATCATGTAAGATGCTGGGTATATTGCCTAGCCTGTAATCACCATTACACAATCCTTACTGTAGAAGAGCCACCATGGCTTTCCAATTGAAGAGAAATGAAATGTTAACCTATTTCTTTTCTGTCACCGCTGATCTGTTTACTAGATTATTATGGAACTGATTTTCCAGTCCCTCGTGGTTAACACAAATTTTGTCAAATTTTAGCCAACTGCCAAGCATTGGGGCAACATCGAAATGCTTTAACTTAACAAAATATATTACCGTGTAAGATTTCTCTGTATACATGTCAGTTTCAGGTTGTTTTAGGTGAATGCTCATATTCCTACCCTAAAGTTTCACACTTCCTGGGGCTGATCCAGAGTTGCACATGCAAGGGGAGCATACGAATGTAAATGTTATTGCAGAGAACTCACATATTGCATAGCTTTAGTTTTAATTTGTAAATTAGAGTTTAGCTAGGAAACGTCGCTTTTCAACTCAAATTCTGTTTTAATAGTTTATACGTTCATCCCTCTGCAGACCAATGTTTGGTTTTGTTAAGATCTATATGTATGGAAATATAGGGTGGTTGATCCAGGAGTTAACAGGAGTACACGCACACCAATCGAAGACATTTATGGACGTATTATTATTAACACTTATTTATTAGCGCCACAAAGTGTCCACAGAGCCGTACAATGGGGAACACAGACACATAGGAACGATGAGTGGGGAAGAAGAGCCCTGCCCGCAAGCTTACATTCTAAAAGGAGATATGGGATTTTATACATAGGGGAAATTACACATTTATATTATAGATTGACTGCCAATTAACCTACTGGTATGTTTTTGGGGTATAGGAGGAACCCCACACAAACACGGGGAGAACATACAAACTCCAAACATATAAAGGTCCTGACTGAACTTATCAGTTATAAGTGCTCACCACTGAACCATATGGGGTATGATCATATGTACTAAGGATGATGATGGAATGTATGCATATTATGTGATTCATTAGTCATACTTAAAAAAAAAAAAACACATAAGCAACTTTCTAGATGTGAATGAAGTTTCCTGAATAGTTACAGATGAAACAGAAGCGTAAATGCAACTTTTGCTTACTTTTGTGTTCTGGGTCACAATTTGAATGTGCTAATTAACTTGGCAATGCTAAGCTCCGCTGACTTGTGCTTTCATTAATGCTAATGCTAGCAATAGTGCTGCAAATAGTGGATTTCAACCATTAGGCGATACATGAAATATTGCTTTGATTTTTACATTAAGGGAAATGTCTTTTGTGAGTTTTGGAATGGTAAAACTTCATAAAAAAAAAGCCCCCTCCTCCCATCCATTAAAGTCCTGGGGTTGTCCAATGTGTCTTAGATCATGAAAAGGACAAAGGCAAGCTGGCTGGTCACGCAGTCCTGGATTATCTTGTTACCAGGTTTTTATATAGCGCCATCAAGTTAATTAGCGCTCTGCAGTTTCAACAATCGTTAAGACATGACTGGGTGGTAACAGAGAGACTGAGTGGGTAAGAAGGCCCTGCCCGCCTCCCATGTGTCCCGATTTTATGCGACTATTCTGTATGGCTGCAGTTTGTCCCTATTAAGGAACAAAACAGTTTTTTACATTTTATTTATTTATTTTTAATTTTCCCAAAAATGGGGCAGGACTTATATGTCCCGTTTTCAGGGACAGCAAGGGTGGGAGGAGTGCAAGCCTATACTCTATAGCAGTGGTTCCCAAACTGTGTGCCGTGGCTCCCTGGGGTGCCGTGACGCTCTCATTGGGGTGCCGCGGAATGTTGTTTCCAACGTGGTGCTGTGTTGATAGTATTAATTAGAAGCACAATTTTATATTTCATATAGGAGATAAACAAGACTTAATATCAAGCTGAAGTATTTCTATCTTCTATCTATATTTAAATAGTTATTACTCTATTCTGACTCAATAACTTAAAAATTAGAAATTATTTAGTCTTAGAGGTGCCGTGAAAAATTATGGAGACTCTAAGGGTGCCTCAACTGAGAAAGTTTGGGAACCACTGCTCTATAGGACAGTGGTTTCCAAACTGCACCACCACATCACACAGCAGTAATTTTCGTATAGAAGAGGTGTCTTAAGTCTGTTGTTTAGTATTATAAAGGAAACATGAGCAGAAGATCAATTATAAATAGGATGGTAATTATTAAGTAAATTAAACTACTAAAATGACCTTGGAAGGCTTGAAAGTGAAGAAAGCGTGTATCAGGGAATTTCGTTTTCAGCGGGTGGCCACCGAATGTGTATATTTTTAATTGTTCTCTGTGTGGCGCCATTTACATTAACCAGGTGAATTGTACGCCTTTACCAAGACACTTTAATGGGACTCTATATCATGCGAGCCAGATGAACAGTGTATTATGTTGATAACATGACCGAATATACAGAACATCAATCCTTTCTAACATAGCTCTCTAAATGACTGTACATTATTTGTATTAACCTTGGATAATTTTGTAATGATATAGAATATATATATATATATATATATATATATATATATATATACATATATACACACACACATACATACACACACAAAAAACAGTTTAACACTATATAAATATGCAAGCACCTGGTTAACACACGGACGGGTCTAGCAGAATAGAGGTTGCCAGGTATAAAAGCACGACGGGGAGCTACACTTCTCCGCGCCAATGTCCACATTTTTAACTGTGTGATCATGAGCCATTAAGCTGGGGGCTTTCATGTTTTACCGAACAGAAAAGGCATCTGCCCACAGCCATCATACTACAGGAGAGAGGGAGAGAGAGAGGGAGAGGGAGAGGGAGAGGGAGAGAGGGAGAGGGAGAGGGAGAGACTGTGTGACTGCCGCACCGTCCTCATTACAGGTTGTGCTTAATGAAGCAGCGTGAAGGTAAAGGTAGTTCGTTATACTGTACATTCGTTGTCCGGAGGGCACTATCCATGGGAAAAAATCAGTTCTGCTTTGCAACCCTGTCACCCGTGGCAGATATGCCCTGACGGACACCTTTAAAGACACAGATAAGATAAGGGGCATCCTTAATTAGATGCTACTCTGCGGGTAGACTGGGTCACGGTCTTTTACTTCTGGCCTTTCATTCACAGACAAATATAGGACGCTGGCATGGAAAGAGTATCCATCACAGTGGAGCATTAACCTCACATGGAACAAAGTAGGTGGTTACCAAGAAGGATTACAGAGTTACACTCCTACTGTGAGCTGATTGATTAGAGCGTCACCAAAGCAAATGTTTTACAGACTACAAAGTATATGGAAATGTGAGCGGAAACATTCATTCCCAAAGCTGCAATACAGAATGATTAATAAGTATAAATAGCATAAAACGTTATGACCCCTGCACAGCAGTATGGCGAACCTCTGTCTTGGTTGGTTGGTTTATTTAGAGGTCAATAAAAAGAAGACTGTAGGGAGATCGAAAAGTGGGGATGTTACCCATAGCAACCAGAGTGAAACACACATTCTCCAGTATGTATGAAAGAGTTCGGAATCTGATTGGTTGCTATGGGCAATATCCCTACTTTTCCATACCCATAGTTTTACAAATTTAGGCCATGTTCTGGAAGAACTCTTAACTATAATACATGTGGGTTATAGCAGATGTCTGGTAATGGCATACTACATACTGTAATTAAGGTGCAGGGGAGGGCAAAGGCCAAGGACTACTGTAGGGCCACTAAACTATTAAATATGTCTTTACATCATGGTTGCCAACTCTCCCTGAATATCAGGGAGACTCCCTGAAATGTGAGTGATCTCCCTGACTCCCTAAAGTGTTGGGTAATCTCCCTGATGCTGATTGACTTCAACAAAACATTGTGTTATGATGATAGAATTCCTAAATTGTCCTATTTCTATACAGATACTGTAAAGTCAGTGGATCCTATTTACAACTATCACAATACATATATTGATTTACTGACAAGTTAATAAACAATAAATTCCTGATTTTGCTATTTTTATTGTGTAATAGATCTCATGGCCGAGCTAGACACACCCATGGGTGGAGCTATCCATGGGACACACCCCTTTGGTGGCCCAAGTTACATCCCTTTTTTGCAGCAATTGTTAAAATCTCCCTGATATCCATTTGCAAAAGTTGGGAACCCTGCTTTACATATGTCTGTAGGTGTGTGGGTGTCACACACATAATACATATATACCATTCTGTACATGGATAAGATGGTTGGAGGACACATTCAAGAGTGTCAAAAACATGTTTAATCAAAACATATTACGTTGTCTATAGAGATATTGCTTGTTGTAAAACAGTGTTCATCGTTTAGAAGTGTAATCAGGGCCGGCAACAGAAATCTTGGGGCCCCGGTACACCCAGATTTTTTTGGGCCCCCCCCCCCTCAATATTGATAACACTAGTAACAGGGCTTCCGGAAGCTTGGGGTCTGTCACAGCTGTCCCCCTTGTCACCCCTCTCGCCGGCCCGGAGTGTAACACATAGCCACCTAATAGCTCTGGGTATAATCCTGGTAATATCAGAAAATGAATTAGTGGATACTTTATGAAATGGTCGTCAGAAGATTATGTATAGCCGGTGTTAAAAAAAAAAAAAAAAAAGAACCCAAAAACAATAAGACGTGCGTTGCATAGATAAGCTGCAACGCATTTCGCTCATTGCAGATCTTTCTCAAGCCAATATTAGGAATGACTAAGCTGGTAGAAGTATATAAATTATTATAATAATATTATAGTATTACCTCCTGTTGTATTTAATCAGCACACTTCTCATCTGAATCCTTAGGCAAGAATGCAAGTTAACAAGTATGTTTTAATTGGATAATAAATGAAGACAATCAAATACATAAAAAAAACCTAATAGCAACACATAGAATAAAAAAAAATAAAAATGTCATTAGAGTCATCAGGATAATATATTACCCGGGTAATTTAGTGTGCTCAGTGTGAAGGGTGCTAAAATTACTACTAACTTTCCTGGTTCAGTGTGAACGGTGTTGACACCAGGGTAATTCAGCACTGTGAACAGGGTTAATTACCAGGGTAATTCAGATCCACAGCTAACAACCCTGCTCGTTAAAAACAGATTTACCTGTGTGAACNGGGTATTAGTAACTTTAATAACTAACTCTAAACTAAGACACAACTGATGTGTGTTATTCGTCAAACAGTATTTTCCCAGGATGCAAAAAAAAAAAAAAAAATGTAAATGCACACGACTTCTACTCGAAAAATGATTTTATCCATTTAAGGGTTTGATGTTACACTTTTATTAGTCACATAAATCTGCATTCTCTCTGGAAATGTAACATAGCAAAGATCCCTATGAGGAGTTTGCACAAATCCGATGACAGAATGAATGTACAAGATGAATATATTTAACCTATGCAAGTTACTTACTGCATTGTTTTATGATCCTGCCGTAACACCTGTAACGTCATGCTTGCACAGATATTGCAATTAATTACGAATCTAAATTGTCATTCAGTTCACCCATTATAGAAGCCCCTTCATATGTGCTGTTCCTGTCACAGCCTGTGAATAAAATGACTTTATGTTAAAGATGCCTATTCCTCTCTCCGCTCACTGCTGTAATAAATCTTTCTGTGGGGAGCGTGGAGAGACGGTACTTTAAATTAATGTAACTGTTTTCTTCTTATGGCTTTATTCACAAGATAAATTACTGGCATGTTATTCTGTAGCAGTATATAAAACTTACCTTGTAAACGTCTCTTCTTCCACATACTAGTGGCATCACTGAATGCTCTCTTTCATTTACAATAATATGGTTGTCAAGGATTAGAAGTGCGTTGCTTCTCCTTGTAACAGTTGACTGGTTTATAGACGTTTAGTAAATGATTATTATGGTAACAGCTTTCATCATCTATTTAATATAATTTAAAAAGATAAGATTCAATTAGCCGACACGGAATTCCTGTAATACCCCCTTTCACACAGACTACCCTGGTAAATCTGTTTTTAACCAGCAGGGTTGTTAGCTGTGGATCTGAATTACCCTGGTAATTGACCCTGTTCACAGTGCTGAATTACCCTGGAAATTCACAAACCACCCTGGTCAACACCGTTCACACAGAACCAGGGTAGTTAGTAGTACTTTTAGCGCCGTTCACACAGAGCACACTACCCGGGTAGTTCATTTAACCTGGGAAGTTGGCTGAATTGAACGGGGTACAACTTACATGTGATTACCCCAGAATCGTGCAAGAATCAACCAATGGAGCACATATGATTGAGCCCTACATTCCTTCCCTCCCAAAGTTTTACAATGTATAAGAAGTTAGTACAGCTGTTCATGGGATGAAGGCTTTAAAATAGTTGGCCGTTGTTGCCTTCCATGCTGGAACTCAGATATAATGAGTATGTTAATGGGGAGGCCTCTTTGGCCTCTATGCAATTCTGGTTCACCTTTAAAAAAGGACCAGGGTTAAGCTAAAACATGGCTCCCCACGTCACCGGCTCTGCCACCTCTCCGGAGATTATAAGGAGCCATTGTGAAAGAGGAGCTTTGTGTGCATGGGCTAAAAAACTCCTAAGAACAAATAGATGAATAAGGGTAGAATGGCCAGAAGAGGCCAAGTAAAGAAGACCCTCGTGAAGACAACGAGCAATGATACTGAAGACAAGAAAAGGAGAACTGCTCACTGTAGGAGAGAAGGTGCAAAGACATTGCTGACCACATCTGGGAATCGGGAAACACCAGGTTGGCAAGGATCTGATGGGTGTCAATCCCACCACACCTTCCTAGGCAATGAGAAGCTTCCTAACTTCTGTAACTTAGATATTAAAGGGCACTAGATTATTAAAGTTAGGCTTGGGCACTAAACCATTGATGGGTTAAGTCAGGGGTAGGCAACCTGAGGTTCTCCAAATTGTTGTCAGAGGGCACTAGGTCCCAGATAAGACGATAGAGGCACTGGGCTTTAGCAGCAAGGGGCCATGGCTGGAGAAGGGACATTTGGTCAAAGTGACAAACAGGTGCCGAGTATTCTTCCCTGTCAATGGGTGTGTATCCTCTTCTCCAACAGGCGCATAAAGACATTGAAGGTGTGGGTAGAAGGTCAGAGTCTTAGCGAAGAGGTTGAGCCCTGATGAGTTACAGGTTGTTGGGTTCTGGACTCTAACAGAAAAGTAAGGAGCATTGCATCCGGAACTAGGAAGACACAGCACAGCTACTAAAAGGTGTAAGAACCTCTACCTAGATTTCGCAATCTATATACACATTGTGGTGAGGTGTTTCACCACAGTTGCCCACATTTAATTGGGACCGGCTTGCTCCAAGGCAGAAATCTGCACACTTTAAACTCCCAGATGCAGGTGGGATAAGGGTATTCCCGCTCACCCACAGGCAGCAGGAACTCAGCTGCTGGAGAGCAAAGTTTTCAAAGTCTTACACACTCATGGTGCCGTGTACTGATGCCTGTTAGAGGCCAGTGATTAGGGACTAGTTATCAGTGCCAGGGATTGCGGCTGTGTCATGAGAATATGGCGGGTAGTGGCTGCAGGTTTTTGCAGTGGAAGAGACAATAGCCCCAGGAGTGCTGAGACTTTTTATTACTGTTTGATAGTTTTATATTATTTACCTGGTTGTCCAAGCCTGTGGGTATTCACATCCTGCAGTGTCTGAGCAGTAAAGGCTGCATATACCGGAAAACCTTCTTATTACATGTCCCGGTGTTAGATTATACATGAAACCACGTAAGGTTCTGGATAATGACTTAAAATTACACACAATGGGCTAATTACTTATTCAAGAGTGGGTAAAACCATGTTGAATTGCAGGAGAGGTAAAATGAATGTCAGTGTGTGTATGCAGGGAGAATACTTCATTTTAGCATTTTGCACACAGATACTGACCAGTGTTACTATTACACTGTTATTAGAGTTGAGAGATGTTTCGAGCCCAAGTCTAATACTTTTTCCAACTAATGAAATTTACCTCCCCTGCAATTCAACATGGTTTCACCCACTGGCAACTTTACACTCGTAAGCTCTATAGTACGCAGTCCAGTCCTCTATAATAGTCATACACTTTAATATAAAATATGGGATTCTTTTTTACATCTATATTTGCACAAACTACCTGTGTATTTCACTGCACACACAGAAGAAGGCGGTTGCACTGGATTTAATGTTCATCATTGCCAAGCATCAAACACATAAAAAAAACCCAACAACATTTACCATTGCAGAATAATATTTGCTTAATCTGCCAGCCGCGTTACTCTAATGAAGTCGCCTTTTAATATTTCCATTTCCCTTCCATGACTGTCACACAATGCGACTGATTCATTGTATTCTAACCAGTGATGTCTGCGTCTCATGCAAGGACTAATGAATGAGACGCGAGACAGTAATGACACTGTATTCCTTTGACTGTTGCAGGAGCTACCGAGGGATCTCTTTGAAATTCCCCGATGTCACACGAACACAGCTAAATTTAGGGATTCCAGCTGGAATGGCTTCTTCGAGCGCGCATTTTGATCGGGTAAATGAAATATCCTCCGTGTGTAATTTTGAGCCTCCGTCAACCGGCCGTATAAACAAACATTTTAAAACCAAATTCATCAGTATTTGCCCATTTGAAACCTAATATGGGATTACCGATATTATATTTAATGTTTCCTAGCGGCCTTAACTGTTTCATTTGTTTACCCCAAAATCTGAGCTCTACCTACCTGAGGTTATCAGCAGAAGACTTATATTTTTATTGTTCCCCATGAATAATTCAGCAGACTTTACACGGGGCGAAGGTGTGCGTCTTATGGAAGGCTTAGCATTATTAAGAATGGCAACATTTCCACTGGATCCGAAATCACAGCTCAATAAGGCTGCAAGGAGCTGATAATATACAAGGTGAACAATAGACTGGATTAGAGACAGATGGTATTAAAGCAGGGGTCAGGATACACAGCCGCTGCTGCCAGCATTGTGCCAATAGGCTCCTTCAGATCTATATTCTAGTTTCAGATTTATTATCTTTGAAAAAAGTCTGTTTTTGATTTAATGTATAGATTGCATTTATATTTCACCTAAAATAATGGTTAATAAAAAAATAGTAATAGTAGTCGCTAAGTTATCGGTCTGTTTTATACATAGCAGGAATTGCTTGGAAAGGTAATGCTCTATCCTACAGGGAAAGGTACATTTTGTGCTAACAACCCACTAGCGTCGACTGTTAGAAATCTGGGATGCGATCCAGTGTTTCAGAGCACATATTCAGATCTTTGTCACTATTGACTTAGTCAAAAGTGGGTAAAACCATGATGAATTGCAGGGGATGTAAAATGAATGTCAGTGTGTGCATGCAGGGAGAATACTTTATTGTTGCATGTTGCACACAGATACTGACCAGCGTTA
>JABWIB010000218.1:128652-153651 GCA_016617825.1 Platyplectrum ornatum | reverse complement strand
TGCAATTCATCATGGTTTTTCCCATGAGAGTGTAACTCATGAGTGTAAGTCGTGAGAGTGAAAAGCTGAATCCAGCCCAATGAGTTATCCCATTTTTTTGAGGTGAAATTAGGCATATCAGCTTATATTTGGGTCGGCTTATACTCAAGTTTATACGGTACCTCTTTGTAACACAGCACTGGCCATACCTCTCCCTGAATCTGATGCGGAGATTTTTGCTTGAGGTGCTGTAAAATAAAATAGAATACATATAAAAGTCCTACTTTAAGGACTTTAAGGCCCTTCCCTTACTTTTACTCTCACACACATAATGCTTCTCCTTCTAAATGTGTGGTCTGTAAAGAGGAAGTAAATCACAGGCTAGAATGCGCCAGGCAGGCAACTACCTTTACTATGCATGCCGCCTTGGCTCTACGCCAACTTTACCTTTAATGAAGAAAACCAACCTAATTTTCTGCTGCTCCTCCTACTGCCTTCACATGATCAACAACAGACAGGTGAGTGAGCTCATTGTAACCACCCACACACAGGGAGTTTAATTCTACTCAAGTCAAATGCTTGAACCCTTCACCATCTTCTCGGGGCCCGTCACAGTTGTCCCCCTTGTCCTCCCCTGTTGCAGAGCCTGCCCATGGGTCCCCACAATCCTTAATCTAGTCCTGAGTAAGAGACATATTTTTTGAAATACTAGCATACTATTCTGAAATGGAAGCTTTAGTTCCATATTTTGATACATAGAATCTATGCCAGATTACACACATCTGCTTATAAAAGTGTTCCAATCGCTCTTGAACACTGTGTACTCCTGTTACAGCTGCATTTTTGGCAGTTCTATTTCCATTTAACACAATACAAATATGTCATTGTATAACTTGAAGAGATAGAGTAATGTGCACTGTGTTCAATGCAAAACAAATAGCTGCGTAGGGATATTGAAAACGTAATTCACAAAGCATTGTGTATGGTGACTGGAGCAGGAAAATAAATTCTGAGTAATATTAGCAGTTGGACAATTGAAAGTTGATTGGAAGATGTTAGGTGGGATGGACTTGTAATAAATTGGTTTTCATTAACTTTGTAGAGCACTGAGAAGGTAAGATTTAATTTTAAAGGAAATAAATGGAGCATAAAAAGCCTTGCATATAAGTTTAGCTCTGAGCAAATGGAAATGACATCACATTTATACTTTTAATGGAACACATCTTAAACAATTCAACTGCATTTTGCCAGATAAGTACAAACAGGAGTGCTTTCCGCAAAGTATATTAAAGCAACATATACAAAAGTGATGTGAGTAACAAATACTGATTAATCTTAACAAGAGTTACCCAAACTGATAAAATCATTAAACTATCAATCCCTCATGTATAAACTTTTTTGTTTACATTAAAAAGATAATAACTGAGGAAGTGGTGCTACCATCAATTATAATGTACAACAAGTAAATAAGGTTTAAAAAGGGTCCATCGACAAAAAAGAAAACTAATTTATGGGTGCACACACAATATTCAATAATAGTATAACAATGTGATAACATTTCTAAAGGAAGGAAGCCATGTACAAATTACATATACACATATAACAGAGAAACATATAAGGAGAAAACAAATGAAACCATCATTTTTATTTTAAAATATCCTAGATAAAATCATAATGTCAGATTCTTACATCATACAACCATTTAAATGTATATCAATATAATGTTAGCTCACTATAGAATAAACTGATCCAGTACCCACTTACTGAATAACAACTCATTGGATTCAACAAAAACATTTTCTATGTGTGAAGAAAGCACACAGGTAAGTTCAGATCAGTGATTGAGTAGTTGCTTGAAGTTGCTAAAAGAATGTGTTTATTGCTAAAGATGCGAAACAATTAATTCTCATTTTCTGATATTTCTTTCCCAATGCAACAGTCCAATTGCCTATCTCAACGTTCTGTATCCCTAAAATAGCTAAGTATATTTAGTGTATGATTGGGTTGACATTCACATTCATGGGAGTTGCTGTGATCAACATACAAGCTATATATTCCTAGTTTCTAGTTTCTTTCGCATGGCACTTAAATGCTTTAGTGCAGGTAAAGACCAATCCAGCACCTACGGCAAATGTTTTCTGCTAAATTAACAAATCATTTCTTAATATAAATGCAGAAATAAACTATTCTTGATTGTATTATTTTTTATTTTGGTACTAGACTTGTCACATATAGAAGAAACTATTTCAGCACATTTCAAAACTTCATCAAGTTATTTGGATTTCCATTAAGGGCCACCTCACTGGACTCCTTTCAGAAAGCTGTGTCTCAGTTATACAGCAGAATCTGTGACTGAGACCAGTAAAATCCAGCACTAACTGCCAAATATGGTTTTAATCACAGGTTTGACAGAGAAACCGCAAAATAAAGTGGTTCCCCTGGTGAAGTCTGCATCCTTAAATTTGGATCCGGCCAATTTCTAAGCCTACTTCTTTTCATAGATCCCCTTTGTTTTACCTGACCAACTTCAGCACACTAATGATTTAAATAACAACAAGCCTGCAGCACGTTTCATAGACTTCATTTTCCATTTGGAACAGAATCTAATGATATCATGTATTGACTTCAGCTCAGCCTGCAGCTGTTCATCTATGTTGTATAACCTCTGTTTTCAATGAACTCTGGTCACTTGTTACCACAGCTGGTCCACCTGCACCGCAGTACTCTGGAGACACTTCCAGGGCTTCTGTGCCCAGCTGAAACGCGTGTTTTGTGCTTTTCATCTACATCTGCAACTGCGATCTCAAAGCAGCGCTGCCAGTTTTTTTTTCTTTTACTAACATTGCTATATTTATTTTACTTCCTAAATCCATTTACACAGAGACTGTTGTATGGAAGTTGCTATTGAAAAAAATAAATAAAAGGTATTTCTTTGCATGTTCTTATGCTTCCATTCTGGCCTTATATAAATAAAACTAAACATTCTAGAAAAAAAACCAAGTCTATAATATTTGTACATATATATATATATATATATATATATATATATATATATATATATATATATATATATATAAATAAAAAAATATATATATATATATAAACTTTTTCAGCGCCTCAGTTATGTCAGCCATTCTGCCACAAATTCTCAGATTTAGCTGAAAGGGTCTCCAATAACATATGGCAAAACGCAATAGAATAGAATATTAGTATGCTTCATCAGTGCTATTGACACTGTCCCGATATCAGCTCAACACATCGCAGTGATAACCTTGCAAGAGCAAGGAGATGAGGGAGAACCAGTGAGATTGACAGGAGCCTCTGTCAGTGTCAGGAGGTTCTTGCAGTCGATCCTGTTTATCTGTGCACTGAGACTTTCCTGGACGATAATCTGAGGTGTGAGAAATGTATCTGTACTACACACTAGAAATTGGTGAATTGTCACAATAATTGTTGTAGTGCAGTGGTTCCCAAACTTTCTCGGTCGAGGCACCCTTAGGATCTCCATAATATTTTTTAAATCACAATTATGTAATAACCATTTAGGTAAAGACAGAAATACTTTAGGTTGACATTCAATCTAGTGTTGCTCCTAAACAAGACGGTGCTTCAAAGTAACACTAACATGGATATGCTGCCTTTGTATTTAATAATTAATTTCATGTTAATTCATGTCAACTTATCACATCAAGTCAACGCAAATTAATTCGAACCATTTATATCAGGAATTTGTTAGTGTGGATATGTGCCTCTAAGAAGCAGGTCTTATGCAGTTCTGTATATCTGATTCAGCACTGTAATGTGCTGAACTGCATATGACCAGCGTATATATTGTTTGATTAACATGAAATCACACAGTTGATATAGATATTGTAATCAGTTATTACATGTACAGGACAGAATAATTACTAGTATGGGAATAACTGCCTAGTTCCAGTAACATAAGCCAGCATATGAGTTTATCCAAAGTTTATGCCTTCCAACTGTGCAGCCAAGACTTAAAGTAAATAATCATCTTTGTTACAACAAATTAAGAAAAGAATGTTCATTACTTGTTTTCTGTAACAGGGCCATCAGTTTGTTATTTTCAGTAGAAGGCTATGTCTGGAGTATTGTGTAGCTTTAAGGGCTCTTCAGTTATGGAGGTATACTTAATGTTATGCCTAATGACAACTTAATTTGGTGGCTTACATTGCAACGTGTCAGAAGTTGTTTATTATTATATAATATATTTATTATTATTTTTCTATGGCTAAATTTTATTTAAAACATAAAAGATATACATACAAAGGTTAGTATTATTTGCACAAAACACCTACAATTGGGAGATATAGCTTAGTTCTAGCATAAACATAATGGGGCTGCTCCAGATGTAGCTGTTGCATATCATACAGTATACGATACACTGATAAACTTCTTTATATACTGTATGTGCATAGCCTTTCACAGGGATCAACACATATATTGCCCATATATTGTGCTCAGATGTATGGGATGAATGATTTGTGCCGATTTGCTTGCGCATCTGGATCAGGTACAGTGGGGCTGATTCAGCCCTGCGTCTCCGCCAGCCAGGCTGGCGGAGACGCGAAGATTCGCAAAGTCCGACCCCGTGCCTCTGCGACTCCGCTCCATGCAAATGAGAAAAGGGGCGTTCCACGACTCAAGAGGCAGGTATTGTCCTATGGACAATTACCTGCCTCATTAAGTGTAAAAAAAAGAATAAAAAAAATAAAAATAATACAATACAATAAAATATTTTACAATGCAATAAAAAACTCTGAATCAGGTCCAGTGTTTCAACCTCAGAAATTCCAGTTATTTTCATTAGTTTCTAAGTCACAAGAAAAGATAAGGAATCTGTTTGGCCTATAAACCATAATTAGAAGAAATCATTTGAGATGTAATATCATTGCTAGTTTTGATGCTATGTTTGAATCATTCACGTCATATAGTGTAAACTTGTGTAAATATGAGGATTAGTCTACTATTCGCTTGAATACTTTCTGTTTTCTGTCTTCTCTCTCCACTGAAATATTGCATTTTAGGGTATTATAAGTTGTTTTATGACTATGATATGAAAATAAGTATAAGTTTTAATTTATTTGAAATAAAAACTATGTGGCCATATCTTCCATTATCAATGACAGGAAATTTCTGCATTACTTTTTATTACATTTCTACTGCTTTAATTTAAACATAGACATAATCAATTACATTAGAAGCCTGGACATGAAAAACCTGAACCATCTTCAAAGTGCTTTCTTCTTTGTATTTTTGTTTTTTTATTAATATTGTAAAAATGTAATGACATCATAGTAAAAGGAAGATGTGATTGGAAATTCTGTCAACTGAATAAAGATTCCACCTAATTTATTCCTGGGAAACGTTTGTTGCAGATGGTGTCTAAGATTTCTGTCTATAAATTTAGTGCACTTAATATAAAAAGAAGCAAACAAAGTAATAACGTATGTCATGAGAGTAAATGTCTTTCTGAAAACCAAGGAAAAATAACAATACATTTAATGTTTCATTGGAATCATTTTTTAGTGTATTTTATCAAAAATTAAAAAAGCAACATATATAAAACAGACTTAGGGGTATATTTACTAAGCGGTGAGATTGGGAAGTGGAGATGTTGCCCATGGCAACCAATCAGATTCAAGCTCCTAGATTCATTTTACACACTGGAGAATGTGAACTGAAATCTCATTGGTTGCTATGGGCGACATCCCCACTTTTCAATCTCACTGCTTAGTAAATATACCTCTTAATCAAAAGTGGTCCTTGAGCAATGTTGCAGTATTCGCTATTTCATTCAATAATTCATATTCATACAACAAAATACTAAAATGTTACAAAGTTAAAAACCTATACATAGTAAACTATTATTCACACTAAGATTGGTCATGTATGATTTATATATACATAAGAGTGTAATTAATAAATGAATAACATTTGTTGCCTGCTTAATTAACATAATTGTCTGGGATTTATGTCTTGTGTAGTGTTTGTATCCTAACTATTGATTGGAAACATATGTATGACTTTCCAGGCAAGCTGGTGTCAGCTCTGTTATATCATACTCAACCAGTAATACAGATGTAGACATTTCTACAAAAAATAAAATAAAAGAAGCCACATGATTTTTAAAATGTACATCCAAGTATCACATGCTTATACTGCAGAGCTCAGGTCCCCAAGCTGAAATGACTTTTACAGACGCAGTAACATTTGGAATAGGTATGGAATCCAAGCTCACTCACTTCAGGGATCTATAATATGCATAGCATATAAATAACTATAATGTTGTTAAACTAAAGGTGTTTTTTTTTTCATACCTTCACAGAAAAAAAATTATTTAATAGCTGCTTACATTACATTTAATAGACATATCATGACTATCAAGCCCTGTGTACAGCAATACTCATACAGAAGAACAAGACAAATGTCATAAAATATTCATAAAATACAATGGAAAATGAAGCTAGAGGCAATATGTGGCACATTCACATGTAGATAGAGATTTATGCACAAAGAACTATTAGACTCGAGCTAATCTAACTAATGGAACCATTCAGTCATTTTTTATTTGAAGTCATCAAATAGATATTGTATTCAATAGATTGAGCACAGGCACAGAGAGGGGCCTTGTATACTATTCTCTATAAACCACGATTAAGATAGTGGTGCAGCTCTACTCTAGTCTTCAATCTCATAAAGTAGAATATAATGAGATCAACACAAGCTATAATTCTATGCCCTACTAAGTGCAGAATTCCTGCAAGGTCACGCTCTAATCTGATGTGTTCCACCAGTAACAGCTTAGAATTAGGGCATTGAAATGGAAGTTATGAGAGGAGATTCTTTATGGAATTACAACTAATACACTGGCATGATACACTAAGTCACAGGCAGAGACAACATTAGGCTTGTAGGGTAACCCTATCTGGTTTATAGGAAATAAGTTTGCCTGCCAGTTTTAAGATGGTTTTTTTTTTGTGTGTGTGCTATGATGACTGCATTTTATTTTTTCTATCTTTATGATGAATCCAAAATTGCTATTTGTTCTGTCATAATATTCCAATAACCAACCAACAGATGTAAAGCCACAAGGGGAAAAACTATGTGTACCAAAATGTTCATTGACCTCAGCAATTCACTCGTATGAATGTACTACTAATATCCACCCGTGACTTGCAACCCAGCCCCTCTTTTCTAAGCTCTTAGGAAAGTCATTATCATTATCGGCACTGTATCTTGATACATTTTCAGAAGAGTTATAGGCGCATGTATGTGCATAGCAAAACTAAATCAAACAATAACACCCAGTTCACATTAGCAACACGCAGATCGCCGATGTTTTACCCTGGCGATCTGCTGCTGCGCAGGATTTCTAGGGTCACCACTGTGCATAGGCAGCCTGGGACCCGGCGTTTACCGGCAAGATCTTCTTTATAGCCGGGTCAAGGACCCAGCCAAAGAGGGCCGGGGTTGCCGCTCAGACTGCAATGAAAAAGACAGGGTTATCAAGCGTTTTCATGAAAGCCCTGGCTTTTACTATGCAGTCTGAACGGGGTATAAATGGGCGTTACTTCTATTTTTGGCGTTGTAACTAACAAATAAAACTGTTTTTCCTTTATTTGTCTGCAAAAATTACACAACGAATCAATTTCTATTTAATTGTCACATTTTTGCATCAAATAGATTTTCAATAAAAATATTATTAGTTATGTATTATTTATTAACAGCCTTAGAGATCCTGAACTGAAAATCTACCCCACAAACCCTGATTTGCAGTCCCTCTTAGTGGTACCCCATATGTTAACCAAAGACAGTACAAAATATAGAATTAAGTAGTTTCCTAGTCTATCTACAGCAGTCTTAAGTTAACATTCATGCTAGGAAATGATCAAAGAATTTCTACCTTTAAACCTACCTCTGTCCCTCCATAGAACATTGTTCAGAAAAGGCATACAACAATATGAACAATATGAACATTATTACATCAAGGAAATATTGACTTTTAAATACATTATAGTCATAAGTACAAACATATGTTTTTTTCAACTCAAATTCAATCAATTTTTCAACTTCAAGTTTATCAAATCTATTTTGGGTTACTAGGATCTAGATCTGCCATTGATTTATTTTTCTCTCTCTAACCTCCAACTGGCTTCTATACACTTATAAAGAAACAAGGCTTTAGATACACAAACTGCATCTACATTTAGAAAAATAAAATATAAAGCATCTTTTGTAATATACTTGCATAAACCACTACGAAAGGTTTGCTTTTTCTAGACATTGTTTAGAATTTCTCAGCGGCGGACGTGGTACCAGCTTGTCAAGTGTACAGGGGGGGGGGGGGTGGCGAGAGAACAATCTGCCTTTTATTTTTTCTGTCTTCCAAGCAACAATTCAAGTCTTTCGCTTTTAGAATAAATGCATCAGAATTACCAGCTGAGACTTTAGAAGCTTGTTTAAACAATAAAACAAGGCTGCTGGGAAAGAGCCCTTCAAGGGCAATGCAATAGCAAAATGACATGCACATGAAGCATTTGCAGAATTCATAAGGGGATAATTACCAGTGCTTTATTATATACTATTTAGTTTCTAATAAAAAAAAATCTTTTATCTGTGTTTATATATGTAACAGTTTTTAAATTGCAGGCTGCTATACCTTTTACATACAAATGTGACATTTGCTGAACCTGTAAGTAAGCAAATACTTTGTCTTCTAAAGCATATATAGGAATCTCAGGTACCTCTATGGTTTGAATCAAACATTTGCACTTTTTCTTTTTAAAAGATTAGAACAGAATACAGTAGTTTCAGATTTTTATTTATGTTTATTAAAAACATGAATCAAATATTTAAAGATATTGCTTATTGTGTGCGGTTTTAAAATGTACTAAATTCCTTATCAAATGCAAAATCTCCCAAAATAAAAACCTATACAACAGATTATATATATGGCAGATTTACATATCTGTGCCTCCCAATGAGTCTCCAGCCTTCCAATATTCCCCTCCAGGGTGTTCCAATGTCTTTGCCTTGTGTGTCTCCAGTCCTCCAGTATTTTCCCTTTGTGTGTCTCCAGCCTTCCAATATTCCCCTCCTGTGTGTTACAAGTCTTCCAGTCTCTTTGCCTTGTGTGTATCCAGTCTTCCAGTATTTTCCCCTTGTGTGTCTCCAGCCTTCCAATCTCTCCCAGATCCAGAATAAAGAAATGTGGTTGTTGCTGTGAGTGGAAACCGGCCACAAGGGAGAGGACCAGGTATGGATGACGGGTGATAAGGCAGGGAAGGAGGGTAGAGATTGGGTAGAGCAGGGGTATACCATAATAGAGTAAACAGCATTAGATTATAAATGGTTTTATAGTTCATCAAACTTTATTTATTATTTAATGTGTAACTTATCTCAAGCTTATTTTACTACAATTAACTCTGTAAAACTAATGTGTAAATTATATTTGATGGCAGTGTAATTCCTCATAAATTTACATTGTCCTCAGGTTTACATTAATAATATACAGTATATAGATTAAAATTTCAGTGGCTTTCAAGGTCATCTTTACTCATCTTGGCCACTGAGTTTAGGCAGCTCAAATCATACTGTTCCAACTTTGGGAAATAACTGTCAGTAAATGATGTAACATTTCTTACACAACTATACTGTACATACCTACTGGAATAAGAGGTTAATATTACACAAGAGAAAGATTCCTAAAACTCCAATGCGGAGGAATTTATTTCATAATAAGATTCAAGAGAAACCATTGTACTTGAGAAATTGAGAAAGCATATTATACTTTTCCATTGGACATTATTATGTGTTCATTCCATGCTTTAGGGGGAATAAGTATGAATTGCTATCAAGAAAATGTAAGTAACCTAGAAAACGTTATTTATACTTCTATTAATAATATGAAAAAACCCACTTAACACACTTAATTTGTATAGCATTGCTATTGTGTAAGGTGAGACATTTATGATGTATAGAGATTGTGGGTAGATCCTAGAACGAATTGCATTGCATGTATTATGCAAAAGCAGCCAGCATTACTTTGCATGCAAAAATGATTACGCATTTCCACCCCTTGAAGCGCAAGGTGGCTTATTCAGTAAAAATGTATTTACGTTTTTAATGCTTTTCTACTTATCATCATTAGACTAATTCATATTTTTGCAGCTACAAGTAAAACATATGCAGACACATCTTTATCACCAATATTGTCATTAGTCATTACACCAGGCACAAAGCAGGTGCAAATATAGATGCCTAAACCAGACTTTTAAAACAAAAAAAAGAAAAAACTTTTATTTAAAAATATACTTTACAAATGCTTTAATAAAACAGCTTATAGCAACTCACTGTTAATTAATATAATAAGATAAGATGTAACTATCTATTTTAGTGTCCTGGGTGAGAGAAAATTGGTGTTTAACCTAAAATGCTTCAGAAGTCTTATGGTAGGGTGCTCTGGGCGGATTCCCCTCTGTAAGGGGAATAAGCCACTGAAACCTACCTAACCAATTCCAGTGTTTGGTTCACCGCTGCAAAAGTCTGGATCTGGTCAAAAATGAGAAGGAAGGGTTAAAAAAAAAGAATTGGGAATTGGACTTATTACTAACTAGCTTGTTTTATCCAGCCTGCACAGCTAACATAAATTGCTGCCCCACCTATGTGGTATTTTAATTGAGTGAACATTTACAAAGCTAATCTTGCTGATCAAAATCAGTTAATTACTGTGTAATTGCATGTTTTGCTTTCAGTTAGGCTCAATGCAGTGGATAGTACCATATTAAATGCCTTTCAATGAGTCTATGAACTCTTCCACTGTAATTAATTCTATAAGTCTCATTAAAATGTAAACTTATAGCTTCCAATCCTATTACCGTTTCTCTCTTTAGTTTGCTGTGTTTAAAAGTTTTACATTGTAAAGCGTAAATCACCGGAACATTTATACCCCTTTTCCACTGACAAAAAAAAACCTGGGTGTATGCACATAGACCCAGGTTTAGTTTGGTGGAAAAGGGTCCCAGTAAATTAAACCCGGGTACAGGGTTTTTACCTGGGTCTCTGCTGTGGACAAGGGGTGTGAATGAGCATTCTGGTCTGCATTGCTGTGTACAACTGAAAATTGGTGCAGTTGATTAGACCCAGGTGTTCTGTCTGGCAGTGGAAAAGGTGTCTACCCTGGAAAAAACCCAGGTTCACATGCAGTGGAAAAGGGCTCTTTTATATTGAACCTGGGAAAAATGCAGGGTACAAACCCAGGTCTGAACCTGGGTTCTTGGTGGAAAAGGGGTATTAGAGATACATATTTAACATGTGAAACATATTTTTGTATAATTTTCAAATATTCCCCCACATAGTGGTGACTGTGGTGGAGAAGAGGATTAGCACCAATATTTACTGCTACAGTTCTGATGATTTTGTCATTCTGGCCTCTAGACTAAATTCATACCTCCGTGAGATCTGGGAGGTATGAAAGTCAAAACCCCACCCTTGTTGTGACTAGCATGGCTATCCCCTTCTACAGTGCAAGAATTTGGGACCAGTTCCTGCTTTATGTTCAGTCCCACACTTCCGCAAGCAATGCACTGATGCACATGCGGGATTTGTCCCCTGGTCCAGACATTTTTCACCCACTCACCGACATTACGCTAGGTGGACGGGAGGACCATTTAAATTAGTCCAAAGGGCCAGGGTCTACCCCAATTTGTGCGGTCAGTGGCTGATATTGGCGTATATGACCCTATGGCAAGCCTGCGGATGTGTTGCATGGTGCTGACAGCTTGTGACTAGTGCGCAGAATTATGGCACCTGGATGAGATTTAATGGACCATTTCATTCTATGAATACTGTTTTTCCTGACATTGCACCTGGAGGACCTGGTGAGCCAGAGTGGATGAAGGAGCATTACTCAACTTCCTTGACAAAATAAAAATAGGGCTGTTCGAACCATAAAACCCAACCCATACAAAACATGTTAAGTGTTGGTATAGGCAAGCCAACCCAGTATTTCATACAATATGTACATTCAACTCCCGTCATGGCACGGCACTGCTAGAAAAAAACCCACCAGGATGGAACATTCATTCAAATACCAGAAGATTTAAATTATAAACGGAAACAGTGATGACACTATGTTATCTGTCCGTGTGTCTGCTGTAATACATGTGAAATATGAAGTAGCTTTCAAGTAACACATTATTTAGCTGCTTTGCTTAATTTCTTGCTGACTGAAGAATAAAAATGAACTGGAATCCCATTATTCTCTTTTTACTGTTTTCATAACACCATAAATCACATAGCTGAACGCCCATGTTGATAACTAAACTTTGCTGAACGAACTCATTATCATAAATGAAGCAATAAATCCTTATTACGCAGCAAGACACTAGAAATGTGGCAAGCACTTCAAGCATTAAATACATGAACACTGATTAAATGCATGAGGATATTTACATGGCCTGGTATCAATAGCACGTATCTAAAATAACACAGGCTAGAACTTTAATGTCTTAACATATTATACAGTAAAAACCAAATGGTTACATTAATAAACAGACAATTACTGAGGGTACACACTTAAACAACCAGAACCCCAGCATGCTTTGTTTTATTTTTGTGCTTGACGTTTCCAGCCTCTAGGGTCTAATTAGCTGCTCATCCACACAATCGTCCAATAATGAGTCGTGATTTTGTATGTTAGTGACCAGACCCTGCCAAGTCCCAGTCACCGTTTTCATAATAAAAAGAAAACTGTGTATAATACAATATCTTCAGAAGTAATGTACTATACACCGCATTTATTTTACAACAGACACAAATAGATATTATGGTTATTGAGTAAATTACCAATAAAAGTATATTTTTCCCATTATAGTATTTCAAAGCTATTATAGTAAACATAATCATGGTCCTTTAAAGTTTAAAGTATGATACTATACTAAATTATACTGTATTATATAAGACATTTCACTGTTTAATCTCTGCATAGCTTTGACATTTTAGCACAGTATGATGTAATTCAGACAATATCTGTAAGCTGCCAAAATTAACATTAGTAGCTTGAAGGATTTATTGTGACGTTTCCTACAATAAAGGCTACAATTGTGTTATTTAACTACTAGTTCCTGCTTTAACCAATAAAACATTGTGCATGGGGTTATGAAACATTATTCGAAACTATTCTATGGGCATAACTGGCCATTTTGACTACTGTCCAATTAAAACATAGATTTAAACTTTCTATTTGTAATGTGGAATGTACAACATTAATGATCCACCTTTCCTATACACCTTGCATTCTGACATTCTGGGAAAGTAATGACAGAGACTCCATAATTCTTGTCACTGGGATCTGTGAGTTTAAATCTATGAAGACTTATAGATTTAGAACCAGTATGTGTGTGTTCAAACCCATATCAACCTCTGATATATCTGGTAATTGTAAAAATATTTTTACACATGTTCACTATGCATATATAGTGCTTGCTAAGGTATTAACCCCCTTTACATTTTCCATGTTTTGGTGCCTCACAACCTGGAATTAAAATGGATTGCTTAAAGATTTGTCTTATTTCATTCAAAGAACAAGTAGGACAAAATAACATAAAAGTTCTGCATGCATAACTAATCACCCCCCCTTAAGTCAGTATTTAAGTAAGATCCACATTTTGCAGCAATTACAGCTGCAGGTTCATTTGGATATGTCTCTATGAGCTTGCCACTAAGGAGTATATTTACTAAGCGGTGAGATTGCAGTGAGATTGGAAAGTGTTGATGTTGCCCATAGCAACCAAACAGATTCAAGCTCTCAGTTTCATTTTACACACTGGAGAATGTGAACTCAAATCTGTTTTGTTGCTATGGGCAACACCCCCACTTTTAAATCTCACCGCTTAGCAAATACACTAAATGTTTGCCCATTCAACCACGCAAAACTGTTCCAGCTTATGAACAGCATGATTGAGATCTAGGCTTAGTTCATTCCAACACAATAAACTGTTTCCTCTAAAACCACTCTAGTGTTGCTTTAGTTGTATGCTTTGGGGCATAGTGCTGTTGGAAGGTGAATCTCTGTCCCAGTCTCAAATCACATTGAGACTGGAACAGGTTTTGCTCAAGAATAAGCCTGTATTTAGCACCATCATCTTTCCCTCGACTGAAAACCGTTTCCCAGTGCTCAATACCAAAAACATTCCCGCAGCATGATACTGCCGCCACCATGTTTCAATGTGGAGATGATGTTCTTGGGGTGATGGTAGGTGTTAAGTCTGTGCCAGGCAAAGTATTTTCCTTGGGGGCAATTTTAGTCCCGTCTGACCAGCGTAACTTCATCCATACATTTGTGGATTTCTTATATGTAAGTAAGTAATTGCTTTTTTATTGCTCTACCATAAAGCCCAATGGATATACAGATTATTCAGCTTATAGTGGACCCATACACAGAGACACCAGTTTCTGCTTTGTAACTCCTTCAGGGTTACCTTTAGTCTCTGTTGCCCTCCTTGCCCGGTTTGTGAGTTTTGGTGACGTGGCCCTCTCTTGGCAGGTTTGTTGTGGTACCATGTTCTTTCCAAATGAAGATGATGATTTGATGATGCTCCAGGGAACCATCAAAGATTTTGATTTTTTTTATTGTTTACAAATATATTTCTCATTTCACTTCAACAATTTTTGGCTACTTGCTCGTAAATGCAATAGTATGTAAGTTTTGATCTGGTCCATAGCAAGTAATAGCAGGTAGGAGCCCATTCAGTCTGCACAGAAACTTTTTAAACTATACAAACCATAGAACCTATTTGACTGCATATTCAGTTTAGGATTTAGTTTATCCTTATATTTAAGCCAAGCATGTTTAAAATGTTCTGTGTAAGCTATACTGTAAATGTACTGTGTTAGCTTTTACCACCTCAGACAGGAAACAATTCCACAAATTTACTATTTTACTCCCTCCTGGTTTCCATACTACTTACGTAGTCACTTAGTTTGTTTGTCCGGATTCATCTCTTTCGCTGTCTATTGGAGCACAACAAAGCTTAGCTTAGGTCTTCTATCACTAATACAATTATTTGAATTTCAGTATAATCTTTTTGCCCATGGTACATACATTTACTTTAACTAAATATCCTTGTGTCATTTTATATTGCATGTCTTTCCTTTATCTCAAACTTAAACTCACAAACAGGCCAAAAAGTCTGTATGCAAATCGCCACCATTTGTTTTAAAATTGCGAGAGGGCAAATTTTAAATTCCACCTCACTTCCTAATCTCTGCCATTTTGGGAGTTGGAGTTGGACGGGAGAGTTTTTTTTGTGGTAAGAGCTAGTGGTTTCAGGGAGTTAGAAGTTGAGTGAGTTAAGACAGTTGAGTGGATTGTTTGAAAGTATTTATGTGATCTGTTTTTTTGATGCATTTTTTGTCTTGAGGTTTTTTGTTTTATTTTTTCCTATTCATTGTTTGCATAGTTAATGTTGTTAATGTAGTTTGTCTTTCAGTGTTTGTTTGTCATTGTTGTTTATTTATTGCATAATGGTTTGTGGAGGTAGGGAGGATGTGGGGAGAGGGACAGTTCCTAGGGCCAATTGTGTAAAACAGAATGTGGCTGTGACATCTGCATAAATCACAACAAGAATTGCGTGTCGGTGGAGGCAATTCTCTGTGCTACAATGAGATTATGGGGTCACTGGCAGCGAAAGCAATGTTCCAAAGGAATTGACACCTCCAGGGCACTGTTGTTGATGCGGTCAACGATTTTTGTATATGAAGAGGAGGTTAAAGGACAAAATATCCAAAAAGAGCAGGTCAGCAGACAGGACAAGTGATGGCCCACCTGTATTAACTACATCACATACGAAGAGCAGCTTTGTTCCATCTTACCACAAGACAAGGGCGTGGAAGTCTGTCATACGGTGCCTGATGGTGTGTGATGACTGTATTGTATCAAAATCATTTTTAATAACCAGAATGAACAATGTTTTTTGTTAAGTGTGATATTTGACTGTTATAAATACAAAACTTTGCAATAACTATAAATGTCTTTGCTTCCTAATGGTGGGTACAAATTAGCATGTTATTAAAATTTTTCAGCTGATTGAAAGAATTCTTCAAACTGATGATGAGATTCCTGGTAAGTGAAATTATTGGGTCTACACTGAAGTACATTAAAATTGTACTTCAAAAAAAATTTACACAAAAAATATTTTATTTAAAAAAAACAAGTGTGATGAGTATTCAGGACATTTTCAAACGTTTTGTAAAATATATGTTAGAAAGATTGTGTAACATATTGTAGCCATTGAGTCATGTTTTTAAGACCATTATAGTATCCTTTTTGTTTACATGTGCTGATTGAATGGCCAAAATTTTTAGATAAAAAAAACCCCTAATTTTCCCAATACTTACCATACAATTCTTTTCAAGGAACATCATATGATGCGGTGCCACCATACCATCAAGCATCTCCACCACCATAGTTCCTGTGGAAAAAACCAAAGAAATGGTGACCTTGACACTTGTACACCTGTCTCTGATGTCAGCAATGTCACTTCAGCTGCCACACGGGTCGACCACAGTTATGCTGAGGATGCCATGATTCATTCCTTGCATGATATGCAAACCATGTTCATGTGTAGCAAAGGGGTTCAAGCAGGCAAATTCCCTTGACTTATGAACGATGACAACTGCTCACTCTTTGGCATTAAACAGAGGCTACAGCTATTGAGCAACAGAACATTATTCAGGCACAACTTAGAGATGGCAAGTATCTGTACTGATGTATTAGCCATAGACAACAACCTGCATAGCATCAGGGAGAAGAACAATGTTCAATTCAATGTTTCAGTACCCCAACATCTTCAAACACAAATCCTGCAGCCGTATATATGTTATTAATGGGAGCGAGAGAGAGAAATACAGAAAAGCAATTCTCTGCCCCTCCCATTCATAACATAGATCGGAGGAATGTTACGAGTACTACTCCAATTACAATAGCGCTCATTAGCAGACACCAGCAATGCCGACGTAGTAACACAACATACTAACTATATTATTCTCCAGCTTTTTCAATAAATATAGTTAATATTTGTTGTTACTGCTTTATTGATTGTCAGCAGCACTGGTATCTCCTAATAAGGTCTATTTGTGAATGGACTAGTACTCAATTCAAGTGTAACCATGTCAATACTATATTCTCTCATGTCAAAATGTATTATTGACATGGTTACACACTAATTTATTACAAATGCCTGTAACAACGCTGTATTTGTGCTGTTTACAGGCATTTAATTTTTTTATACCATTTGCATTAGAGGCGCAAATTGAAATGAGTGAAGATCAATGGAATTCATGCGCATTATTTTGCCATTAAATAACAAAATAAAATGCTTCCAATTGATCTTGGTCAGACAATTTTTTTTTGGGCCATTGAATTGTGCAAATGCAGAATCGAGTGATTTCCTATGAAAATTCTTTACACTATTTCAGAAGAATACATTGATGATCCTCATTTATATTAACAGTCACAGTTGGTAATAATATTCATATATTAAAAAAAAGTGATAAAAAGTCTACAGAAAAAGTGCAAAGAGCAAATCCTAAAAGATATAGTTATATAATGTAATTAACATAATCCGTTTTTAAGGCAACATTTATATGATTAGTGCAATAGTTACATCTCCCTGGAGTTAGCTGGAAAGTGAGCAGCGAAATAAAATTACTATAGGTTAATAGCTACAATTAGCATGTAAAATTGATTTAAAATCATAAATACATTAAATATAGAGTTTAAAAGGTTTGTAAGGTTTGTTTATATGAATGTTAAAAACTTTAATATAATAAAAATAATGTTTAATATCTATCAGTTTTTATATAAATATATATAAAGAAAAATATTTAAAAAATAAAAATAAAAAATGTATAAATTATTTTAATTGTTTAATCATTTAAGAAGTAAAGATCCTAAATCTAAATCCAGTAGATATGATCGATCAGGTGAAGGCCTGCACCATAATCGTTTGTCTAATGTGTATAAAAGTAGCATGACTGGGGTTGGAGCTAGTGTGGTCATCTTTGACATTGCTGGACTTTGCTGAGATTATTTTCATGAATAACCTTTCACTGTTTTGAGTAAATCTTTTTGTGCGTTGAACCACAATGGATTGGATTTTCACAAATTTTGTATCTTGTGATCTCATTGGGTATATCAACAATTTTTGGTGCAAGCAGACCTAATGAGGTTTTACAGATTTCAACACTGGTTACATCCTTTTATACTGTATATTTGAAAGCAAACAAATGCCTTTGTCTCTTCTCTGCTCCATGAAATGGCCAAAAGGCTTGTGAGAGCTAGATGAGTCTGGAAAATAACAATAAAATTCCAAATTCTATTATGAAATGAAATATTAAAAACCTAAGGAACATGTGCCTTCGGAATAAATAAATTATGTACACATATAAAACAAAAAAGTATGTCACTATGCATGGTCACGGAAAACCCTCCCATTAATCCCAACGTAGAACAGTATACAACATTAAAATAATGTGAAATAATTCCACTTTTCACATAAGTTTGATAACAAGTAAGCATGTCACACTGGACCTGAAGGTAAATCTAGCTGAAGACTACAAAGTAATATTGTCTTGTAATACTCCACTGACATACTAAATGCAAACATGGGGACTGGACTGCTGCTCTGAAGTGGACCAATGTTGACACATTGGAGCGGGTACTAAGTCATTTAATCCCGACTTTCAGTTCACTGAACAATGGAATTAATAAGGGTTTAGTAATGTGCACTATGCAGATTCCTCTACGTTTGAGAGAAGACCACTGCCCCTAAATACATAGGGGAATCTACATACAGACCTACCTTAAGTGATCTGCTTAAATGCAAGTGTTGTGGTGAACTCCTGCCCCCTCTACACAAATGCGATTGAATACCAAGAGCTGGATCCGAACATAAATGGCACTGTGGAATGTACTTGGCAACCCCACTTTGCTTAATGTTTTCTGCACCATAGGAACGTCAGGGCAGGAGTCCCCCACTGGGATGGCAGGACCAATTTTCCTATTAGATAATTCTCTCCTCTATACCCGTGAAGCCATCCTCTTCTATCGGACCGTTGCTATTGGCAATCTCTATTTCTCTGGTCTATATGCATTCATTCATGTTTTGCACCTGTGCCTTAGTGTCTGGAGTTCTAGGTTGTCTCTAGGAGTGGGCATTGAGGACCATAAACTGCTAACAACCTGCAGATCAAATCCTTCCACCTATTAGACTCTGGGGCCAGGGTCTAAATTTACTAAACAGGGAGATTAAAAAGTGGGGATGTTGCCCATAGCAACCAATCAGATTAAAAACTTTCAGTTTCATTTTACATACATTATTTTATTAAAGTAAGATCTTAAGTAGTTCTAGATTGCTAGATCTGTTATTGTATACTAGGTATAACATTCCATCTTATTATATACAGCTAATTGATGCTGTTTCGGCCGTACATTTTGTCTGGGGACTTGCCAATGTCAGCAACAAACATAGTGAGTTAATGAATGTGGTACAAATATGCAGTATTATGATGGATGCTTGACGAACGAATGTACTATTTGAAGGAAAGTATATTTTAGAGTATCATATTTTACTGTCCATTCACTCATGTTTATTAGATTTTTTTGAAGGTTTCTTTTCAAGTTTATTTAAATTTTTTGTGAATAATTAGTTTATACTGTGTTGATTATTTCTGATTAGACTATGTTGCTTAAGGGTGTTTTTGTTTCCTCTGCCATGGTGATTATAAATGTGTGTTACATCCTGAAAGTGAATTATCTGGATTAATGAAGGAACCTGTTTAATATGAGAGAACTGACACTGTGTATAAATCCCGATAACCATAAAAGGTATTAGTTTAAAAAACATTACTGAAAGTGGGACTGTAAGTATTATCATCAATAGTTCAGAGAAGGTTTACTGGTCAGTAGTTGGCAGCTTCTTCATTACTACGTATGCGGATGGACTACATTTGCTGTTTTCCAGTCTTCTCCAATTATTCCTGTTACTAGTAAGCATTTTTCACTGTAGATCAATAAGGCCCAAGTGCATCTTGATTTATTTTTATTGTTAGTTGGCAAAATGATTTCAAAATATGTATGTGTGAGAAAGACCAATCAGTGTTAATATTGTAACTTCTGACTGGTCAACTTTCGACCCTCATCCACTTAAGGCTATGCTGTATTGCGGTCTAAAGACCCACTTGCAATTGCAAATATAATCAAAGTAATACTTAATTAAGCTGTGTGCTGTATTATTTCAAATCATTTTACATTAAGAGGAATGTTTGGGGGGATAATGATAATGGTATTAAAAATTTCATACAAAGCATGAAATAGAAAATACAAATGATAAATCATAGTAAAAACACATTTGAAATAACCAAAATAATAGTTCTTCCGCACCATTATAGATTTGCTATTATGATGACTCGCATTGCTGTGTTTTCATTTTATCCATGAAATCAACAAATATAAAATTGAAAATATGGTTAGTGGAACGTGATGTTTTATACCTCTTATGAAACAGTTTAAAATATTATTGTAGGGTATATTTTCATCTACTTAATGAACTTCACAATGATTTTTACTAACAAACATCAATGCACAGGCTCAATTTCTGGCTAATATATAATATAATACCATGTAAAGTAAAGAACGATACATAACATACAGGATATTCCAGAAGAGGTACAGCATTGATTTTTCTGTCGCAATCATATATATTATTGTCAGCTTTGCTGTAAGAAGCACAGTCATAAAACATACGAACAAGTCTTGTAATAATAGAGAAGTGATGTTCAAATATTTCTTGTAAAAGTCAGCTGCAAAGCATACAGCAGTTTATAATGTGATAGATGTGCTCAATGTGAAACGCACACAAAACCAGTACAGCTTGCTCCTGATTCCTGCTATATTAAAAAGAAAATGATGACACAGGTACAAAATATTTATAATACAGATCAGGGCTTGAAGTGGAGGTGTATAAGGGGGTATGAAATATTTATAATACATAGATCAGGGCTCGAAGTGGAGGTGTATAAGGGGGTATGCCATACAGTCATTTGTCCCACACACTTAGACATATATATTGCTCTCACATGTTATTATTGTACAGTGTTGCTAACATTTGCAACAGTATATTAAGGAGGTTGATTAAGACACTGCACCAAATGGTGGTGTGAACAGCTCCACCCATGGGTATGTTCTTGGCTGCCAGTAAGTCTTTTTCTCAATTAAAATGACAGCCTCAGTATTTATTGACTGTTAAATTGTCAATGAATTAATATTTTCTGTATTCATTTATCTTTATAGATACAGGAATCAATCAATGTTTTCAGTGCTAACATGCTACTTCCCCATTTTCCCCATATCTTTTTATTACACCTAATTTCGATTATTATTGGGATATAACTAATTTGCATTAGCATATTGTTTCCTGAAGATGGTCGCCAGCATAAGTAATATTGTGGGTTAAAGTTAATTTTATGCAATTCAATACAAAGTAGAGTTTCACATTTCAAGGTGGAGGTTTTATGAGACAATGACCTCTAGAATGATGGCATGTCAATGACAGTGAGCAGTTCCTCAAATGATATAGATTTACAGTATGTGCTTGTACCATAAAGTCAATCCTGTTCTATATCATATTGCTTTTTCAGCTCCCAGCTTCTTACAAGGGAAGCTCTATGAAAATACTTACAACTACTACAATGCTTAATTTGTACAGATTTGGCACTTTGTAATTTGTATGAATCCATTTGATCTTCTCACCTTTAGAACTTACAGTTAGTGGGTCAGTCATTATGTATCTGTCCCAATTTGCGTCTTCTGTAATCCCTGTATAAACATAATGAATAAAAAGAAATAAAGGCGATGCTCTAAGAAGTCTTGATTAACTTTACAGCACTTGTGTTTCTAGGTAGACTTTCAATCAGAGCTATGTCTATGTTTTCTTAGATCGGTGTCCACTTACATTCCCAGTAGGGTTGTAAAAGCTAACCTAGCTTCCTGCTCTGTACAGATTTAAGTATGATATTCCACCTGCTATAAACATATCTTAAAAACAAATGTATTGCTTAATCGGCCGAAAATCCAAGTCAACAGCAGGGAGTTAGCTTTGCAATGGCAGCTCTATTAAACAAATGAATATTAGAATATACTAGACATTCACTGGAGTAAACCAGCTAGATTCTTAAGTAGCCAAAAGCATAACATAATATATATAAAATAATCATTAAAACTAGTATAATAATAATAATAATAGGAATAGTTAACAAACCTAAGCAATAAATACAAAATACATTTTGTACAATCATCAATAGGAAATCATAAAGTAATAAACAAGACTGAAACCTCAACTTATTATGGTTTGGGTGAAGACATTCTTTTATTTCAAAAACAGCATAATAAGTATTTTAATAAAATAACAAATTCAGTTATTTCAGCATCACAGTCTCTCTGTGCACAATGCAAATCCAAGAATATGTAGTAAGAACACAAAAAGTCAGGTTGAATTTGGATCTTTTAGGTATTGGACCGGATTCAGAGTTTAAGGTGGACGAAGGCTGCGGCCGCCGTATCCGTGGAATTCTGAGCTGCTTTTTTTTTTTTTTTTTTTAACATGCAGTTCTGAATTTAGTGCAGGGGGGGAGACAGACACGCAATGTCTGTCTCCCATGCATTCTAAAATGAGAGCGCAGAGGCTCCGGAGCCTGCTGTGTGTGCAGCAGCACAAAAAAGCCGGTATAAGTTGTATGTCGGCTTTTATGTGCAGTGTGTGCTGCTGCACACAGCTAGGTTTTTTATGTTCAAAATGTTTTTAAAAAAATAAATACAACATTTAATTTAAATTAATATTTTATTTGTGGGATTTTTTTTTTGTCCATTGCTACAATGTAAAAAGCAGCTAGTTGTCCAGGTGACAAATAGCTGCTTCTTAGAAGTACGGCCAACTTACACCATGTTAGGACATGCGAACATGCATGTCCCCCCAAAGCGGACATGCAAATGACAAAAGAGGCGAGGAAGCCCATTTTCTTATTTGCATGTGCCGGATTTATAAGGACATGCATGCGGGCTTTGCACCAAAGCCGATCTGCGCATGTGCACCAGGCAGATGCGCAGCTATGAATCAGCACCATTTTGTGCTACTATTTACAACAAAGCATTTAAGTAGCATTAAAATATTAATTGTATAGTCTTACCTGGTATTGTAGATGAATAAATGAGCACATCTCACACAATTCTTAGTGTCAATGCATAACATAATAAGATTTACCAAATTGCTTAATGAATAGCAATTATTCATCTACTGCTAAAGCTAAAGGTGTTCGCAGTATGTCTAATATACACACTGTGATCATGGATTTCACATGACAGAAATAATATATGCAAAAAAAACTATTAGACTTAACGATTAGCGCTCCCTTTGCATTAAAGGTGTTATTGCTTTTAGCTTTAACAATTATTAGCACTAGATAATATGCTGTACCACAGCTTTGAGAAGTATTAATGATTATGAGCTACTAATCACGTTAATTGTGCCTGGAGACTTCACAAGATATTTACACATTTAAGTAATTATTGATGCTAGGTGTTGAAGGTAGTGTATCATTCAACAAATAATTCTGACTTAGGACCTGATTCAGAGATACGGCTGGTTGCAGTCTGTGCACACCGTATCTGTGATATTCAGGGAGAGGGGCATTCCAGAGCCTTTGCAAATGTTTTCATGCAGCATTTGCTGCACTCATAAAAGCCGGCTACTATTGCCAGCTATTATAATTGTTAGTTTTTTGGGTTTTTTTTAAACTTACTTAAAAAAAACCACTAACACCGTTTAAAGTTTTTTTTCTATTTTATAATTAATTTTTTTTCCATGGGACAATTGCCTGTTATCCCAGCCTTACACATAACTTTCACCATGTCAGGACATGGGCTACAATTAACAGGGCTAAACCCTGTAAAATGTGCATATTCAAATGAGAGAAGGGTGCTTCATATTTGCGCATCTGTGTCATTAATTGCTGATCTGCACATGCTTGGACACCACTATGAACACCATTACACTAAATTTTCCATACAATCCCACAATCATGTAAAGATTGGAGAATGCCATCAAGGCTAGTAATGCAAATGACTAAAAAAAATGTATGATTATGGGTGTATTCTGTAATTGTGTTTACAATTAGATACTCTGTCATTAAAGAAAGCTCCCATAAAGCACAATATACAGACTTTAATTTTCTTAATTTCCATTAGTTTAGATTATATTTAGTCTGTTTTGGCACATTGTAAATGTGTTCACAACCATGTTATTGGACTGGAATGTAAATCTAGTGTTTTCACATAGCTCCGCTTTCAAATGGACGTGTAAAAATGTACAGGACAATGGGCTGCAAACCAATACAGACTTACAAGCGCAGGCATTTTTTCACACCTGGGGGGGAATTCACTAAATGACGATTTCTGCTGGGATATGATATTGACACCAATCGGCAGTGGTTGGTGATGTATAGTATTCAGTAAATGTCGAATGTGATTGACGATATTTTGGTGGAGATTTTAGCTGAATTCCCTGTCGAATTTGTGCTTAATCGTCAGGGAATATGAATCTGTAACACCCTGGAGGGGAGGTAGCACATGGCTACTTGCACTGAAAAGAAGCGCCAACATGGGCTTCAGTGTGAGGCTGGAGGGCTGGTGACACCTGGTCACATGATGCTGGGGAGAGAGTCTGCCTAGTGATAGAGGGATTTGAACTGAAGGCAGGAAATCAGTGTGAGGGGAGCTTATAAAAGGGAGAGGGAGTGACAGTTGAGCAGTCCCTGAGGGGGCAGAGACAAGGCCGCACTGTACAGAGTGGAGCCAGGAAAGACGTGGATAAAGAGGGATTTATGAGGAAAAAGAAGAAAGATTATTTGATAAAATAGCAGTGTGTAAGTGGAGGGTGAGGT